>JABEVN020000447.1:0-31655 GCA_013146195.2 Codonopsis lanceolata | reverse complement strand
TTATGTAGAGAAAGTGGAGGGAAAAGTTGTAGTCTTCTTTTAGTTCAACAACATCTCTTTGGACAAATTGACTTTTGGTATTTTGTAAGTTAATTTAATTATGTTTAGTAGCTAATCACCTTCATCCGGTCAATGAACAATTAAATCTCAAATATTCTCTTCTTTGTGAGATCTAATTGAATTAATTCTTGTTTAGTTGTGAATATTTGTTCGTTCTTCATTCACCTATTTGTATGATTATTATGTTTAATTGATGTTTGTGGCTAGAGTATTGATCAACATAATAGTTTATGACTAGTTAGAATTGTTGATACGTAATTATCCTCGGTTTTAACGAAGTGATAAGTAACACACCTTTTAAGCATCACAAACATAATAGGACCGTGTAGCGAACAAACAATCTAAATTAAATGATTACGTTTCAATATGCATTGTTTAGAATCGAGTTTCTCTCTTCTTAATGCAATCGAATTATTACATTTCACGAGCATCTCGGGGGTTGTATTTTGGTTAGGCGATAGTTAACGAACTTCTCTTAGCTGTCAACACGGTAAGGATAGATTGGGAGTTAGGCGTTTGTCGACAATTATATCCGGTTTATTCGTCACTAAGTGAGATTTTTGCATCGATGATCGGTAGTAAAATGGGAGATGGAAATTGGTTCATTGACTATACTTTTATTTATTGAATTTTATCAAGTATAAATATGTTTAGTTTTATTCGGTGTTCTAAAACTCCATGCCTAGCTCGCCTAGGCCCCACCTAGGCCTAGGCGCCTCTCCACGCCATGGCGACTTTCTTAGTCGCCGCCTAATCGTCAAGTCGGCGCCTACGCCAAACCTCGCCGACCTTAATTTATTTTTGTAGCTTTGATTTTGTGGCGTCGGTGACCGGAGAAGGAATGTGGGCGACTGGAGAAGGAATGTGGAGTGGTAATGGTGAGGCGAGAGATAAGTAGAAAGAAAAGGGTTTGATTTTGTGGATATTCGATGGGTGAGAGGGGGATAGATTAAAGGGTTAGATCTAGGAGGAAAGAGATTGGAAGATGAAAAAATGAGGAGAGTCGGTCTGGAGAGAGAGAGAAGAAAAAAGAAAGGAAGAAAAAGGTTGCGTGCACGGATAGAGAAGAAAGAAGAAAAAAAGATGAAGAAGAAGAAGGGGTTGTCTCGAGACTCAAAATTTAGAATGAGGAGAGACTAGAGAGGATATGTTAGGCGTGAGTTGTAGGCGTGGGTAGGTGGAGTAATATTTTTTTGGTTTTAGTTCTAAACTTAGTTGGTTTATTGCTTTGGGGTTGTTGGGAATTGAGATTAATGGTAGGTTTTTATATTTTTTGTTCATTTTACAAATATAGACAAGTGTTTGATAAAATGACAAACATAAAAAATTAAATTTGTAGTCAATGCGTTTGATCTTTCTTGTAAATTATCAAAAAATGATAATTATGTCTTAATTCTAGGCAGGCCTAGGCCTCGATTACGCCCGACTAGTCCCTAGGCGCTAGTGTGGGCGCTTGCGGCCCAACAATTTTTAGAACATTAGTTTCATTAAGTCTTTAATTATCGGCTTAATTAGTGCGTTAGTTAATTTTTAGTTAGTTAAAAATCTCAAACCAAGTTTTTTATTACTTAGTAAAATTCTAAAAGGAATAAGTGCGGCGTTCCTGTGGATACGATCCCAACTTACCTTATACTCATTATTAGGGAAGTATAAGAATTAATTTTGACGATTTGACATACGTCAACAAGATCTAGGAGGTGAAAATAACCATTTCTACTACGGCATCAAAGCAATCGGTTGCAAGCGTACACATAAAAACCCATAGCCCACAAATGAATCATATAACATGATATGATATTATACGAATAAGGTGCAGGTCGGACTCAACAACCCGTTTAACAAATATATATAATGTTAAGGGTAGATTTTTTCCTTCAAAAATCACTTTTGAATTATTAACTTTTAAGTTACAATTTCACTATTTACGTCTCTTATCTTTTACGGTTTGTATTTTTCTTCTCTCTCTCGTCTCCTTCCTATTTTCTCTCTCATCACCACCATGTCCTCTCTTTTAATTATGTTTAAACATTTTTCTCTCTTTAAACATAAACAATAGTAACTAAAATAAAAATAATAGTTTTGCAATCAAGAAAACATAAATATAAGAGGTTAGTAAAATAAAAATAATATTTATGAAACAAACCACTATAAAAATAAAAGTTACAGAATAAAAAAACAAAAATAATTTAATGCGGAGGTAGTAAAATAAAATAATTTACGAAACAAAAGTTTAAAACAAATTCTTAAAAATATATATGGAAAACAAAAATACGTTAGTAAAATAAAAATATTTGATGATACAAAAATAATAGTTACAAAGTCAATAAAAACATAAACAATTTAAACTGAGGTTACTAAAATAATAAAAATAATTTCTGAACAAAATTTTAAAACAAATTCTTAAAAATAGCTATGTAAAACAAAAATACATTAGTTAAATTAAAATATTTGATGGAAAAAAATAATAATTACGGAGTCAATAAAACAAAAATAATTTAAAATGAGGTTAGTAAAATTATTAAAATAATTTACGAAACAACGGTTTAAAACAATTTCTTAAAAATAGTTGTGTAAAACAAAAATACATTAGTAAAATAAAAATATTTGATGGAACAAAAATAATAGTTGCATAGTCAATAAAAAATAATTTAAACTGAGGTTAGAAAAATAATAATAAAAAATTACGAAACAAAAATTTTCCGTAAAACTAATTTTTAAAAATAAAACAAAAATAATAGTTACAAAGTCAATAAAACAAAAAAATATATATAAAGGAAGTTATTAAAATAAAAAATAATTTACAAATAAAAAATAATAGTTAACGGTAAAAATAATTTCGTTATTTTGATTTTAGCTTATTTTCTTCTCAGAAATATCTTTATTCATAAAATACAAATATAATTTAATAAAAATAATCATTCAAAAGGAAGAACTTATTTGAGTTCAAATTCTATTTGCAGGGTAGAAAAAATTTAAGTTTGTTCGAAAACATTCATTATACAGAGTTTTTGAATAGTATAAAGTGTTCGGGGTTGTTAGGCCATTAATTGATACTTAAAATTAGTGTTCCAGTAATGCTATTGAGAAACATTGACCATACTGCAGAGTTGTGTAATGAAACAAGACTAATCATCATAAATCTTGGGAACCATATTGTTGAAACAAATTTTTTGAATTTTATCCCAAGATTGTCATTAACTCTATTCAATATAAGACTGTCTTTCAAGTTCCAGATAAGACAATTTACATTCTTGGTATCGTATGCAATGACAATTGTGCCAAAGTCAATAATTGCACGTAGGTCTCTTTTTGAAAAAAAAAAAACAGTATTTAGTCATGAACAATTATATGTCGTAGTTTCTAGAATAACAATTTATTTTGGTTTGAAGATATTGATATGCGGTGAAGATGAAAAAGCAACTAATAAGAAAAAAATGTTGTGTATAAGGAAATTTTTTAGAATCTATAATGATTAGTGATATACTCATGTATAATTGTTAATAAATCGATCCTCCTTATTTTGTTTATATACGATTTAATTGACGTCGTTTAACAGCGAGTTAACAAAACTAATTCCGAGTAACAAGATGAATGAATATTCCTCTATTAGATCCATGATCCATCGTTCAGTTCCTAGGTAGCACAACCAAAAACATGTTCTGAAATGAATATATAGATATTGTTTCATTTCCTTCTACTAATTAATTAGGCTTCTTTGGCAGTCAGGATACACTATTAATTAGTCAAGTCAGAAGATGTATAAATTAAGGCGCCATTCCTATTCCTACATGAGGGGAAGGGAGCAATAGGGGAGGGATGGATATGAAATATGACAGAGGCGAAGGGAATGGATGGAAACAAACAACTTAATTTGGTCAATATTGGTGAGTAAAGAGAGCGAACGTGAAGAAGCCTCCAAGGCTTTTTAATTCTTCAACTTCATTTATATGTATGTATATTCCAAGTTTGTTTGCCACTTTTGTTACGGCGTTAACGGTTTTATTTTTTTAAAGTTCACTTTTAAATTTTATGCTCACAATCTTAATAACATATCAACTTTACCATCTATATTGATGTTAACATATTGTAATTATCAACTCTAATACCCGTTATATATTCCTTAATATATTATTATATTTTTTAACATAAACCAAGTCTAATAAGCTAATTAATGAATTTTGGCTAATTTTTTTATTTATTAGCTTTATCACAATTAAATAAAATTGTCAATTCTTGTTATAATATAATTAGTATTAGCTTAGCCTATTCTTAATAAGTATTAGTTGCCTCAAAATCTCGAATATAAAAGCCATCTTCTAGACTTCTACCTTGTATGACGTACAATTGTTGACGAATTAATTCAATTCTTATTTACCTCCCATCTTTGAAATTATATATATATATATATATTGGTGTTTATTACACACTAATTAATCAACTAGTATTGTTTCTTGGGTTAAGATAACATTTGGTATCATTGGTCCGTGGTCGAGATGGTGAGTAACAAGGTTTTATGGGTCCTTAATTTGATAGGGAAAATTAATTTTTTCGATTTAAAACCTCAAATAAATAGCTTTTTGGTCGTCTGTGAAATACAAAGTATGTTGATGAGCAAGTTTCTGAGGATGGATCTAATGGTAAAAAAGTTACCTTCAACTTTTGATTATGATTATAATACTTTGTGAACGGAGTATGAAAGAAAACTGTAAATTCTAATTAGCATATCATGTGTTTTTTTGAACAAAACAATCCCTAAAAATAATGTTGAAAATTTAGAAATTTTATTGTTAGTTAAGTAATTAATTTGGATTTAGTTATTTATTTATTAATCTTATTATTGTTGAATAAAGTTGTTAGTTGAATTAGTATTACATATGCCAATCCATAATTGAACGTAAGATGAACCGAGTTGAAGGTATTATAATATGGTCATACGGAAGGTTATTAATAAGAGATACTTTTAAAAGTCGTCTCCTAACCTTGTGTGACGCACGGTTTATATTTCATCTAATGATATGCCTTCGTCAAAAGATTTGAAAGGAATGGATTAGGGATTGTTTTGTCTTTTTCACACAATACTATTTAATTAATATTTTTTTTGGGTTTAAAGATAATAATAAAATATTTAATCACACAAGATCAAGTGTTTTTTTTAAAAAAATATTAGTCATAAAATATGTAGTAAACCCTTACGTGGGTTACCTACATATCTAACGGAATTGTAATCCCAGTTCCTAGCTCATACTAATTTTCCTATATATATCTACTAATCCTCACCTCATACTTATAAACCTAGCTAGCTAGCTAATGCGGAGATTATATAAGCACTCAAAAATGGGAGGCTTTATGTTGTCTGCAGAGGCTCTACTAGTAATAATAATATCTGCCCTCTTTGTTAACCAAGTTGCTTCCACTTCCATTGATGAGTGGTTCCAAAAGGTTCGCCTACCAAATGAAAAGCTCGCCAAAATTCAATTCTATACCAATCCAACCGGCGCCCAAACAGTTCCCGTAGCCAATGCCGGTAACCTTACTGTTGCCCCTGCTTATTTCGGCTTGGTTGCGGTAGTGGACTTCAGATTGACAGCCGGACCAAATTTAACGTCGTCTAACCTTGTTGGTAGAGGTCAAGGTTTCTTCACTTCCTCCTCAATGACCGACTTTAGTTTTTTTACTGCCCTTAACATTCTGTTCCAAACTGGACGGTACAAGGGAAGCACTCTTACTTTCGTTGGCTATGATCCAACGGCTCCAGATTCTCGCGAGCTGAATGTTATTGGGGGAACCGGAGAATTCCGAATGGCTCGAGGATTTGTCAATTTTAGCAGCTATAGCCGCGACCCTGCTAACAACTTGACAAATGTTCTCAGGTTTAGCGCAACGGTTTTGCACTATTGATATCGATCCATTGCATGCATGCAAGCTGCCCATTCATCCTTAATCTTTACGTATTTCC
Organism: Codonopsis lanceolata; assembly: GCA_013146195.2. Classification (NCBI taxonomy): domain Eukaryota; kingdom Viridiplantae; phylum Streptophyta; class Magnoliopsida; order Asterales; family Campanulaceae; genus Codonopsis; species Codonopsis lanceolata. Next base: position 25,639 of record JABEVN020000447.1, on the reverse strand, counting down.
TTGTTTTTGTTTGTTTTGTAAGTGATGCATGCAGAATAAAAGCTACTATACATAATACATGTATAAAAGAAAAAAATAATGTCCAACTCGAAGATTTGGGTACAATTAATGTATATGCATTGATCGTTATATATAAACATTACGCAAGTTAATACTACCCCTTTCCACCCCAAATAGTCTCTATTTGAAAAGTCTAATAATTATGAGATATATTAATTTGATTGGAGTTACTAATAATAACAAAAATACATAATGACAACCAATTTACTTACAACATAAGTGGATGATAAAGATGAAAGATTATGAAAGTTGTAAGCATAATTTTTGAAAATAAACTTTTTATGTAAAACATTTCAAAATAGTATAGTGGACTCTTTACTTGAAACGGATGGACTAAGTTATTATATGTCATGCCTCTACCATAAATACGTACGTCGTTGAATAACCTAAATTTCATCATCCTCCTAAGGATAATTGTTGCTTAATTTGTATCAAAACACTAACTATCATCATCAATGCCGAATTGCCTATTTAATTTTTGGTTAACCAGTAGATAAGATTAATCACAACGGTCAATCCAATATAGAGTAAGCATTTAAATTGCTGTGATTGAGACTATGAGCTTGCACCTGAGTAGAGCCGTCAAAACGGATCAACTAGCAAAATTACTGGCCCGTTACTTGGAAAATGGCGGACCGGTAATCCTTTGAGTTTCAAGTTTGTAGGAGAGAAAGAAGATTCACCAATACAAACTCATAGGTAACAAATCTACTAATTACTATAGGAACGGATAAAATTTACCGGTCCGCCATTTTCCAAGTAACGGGCCAATAAAAATTAATGTGTAGTTTCTTTTAAATTCAGATTAGATAATTAAATTAATACATCGTTGTGTAAAAATTAATGCAACATAATACACTAAATGAGCGATCCGTAACGTATTTTCGATTCATTAAGGATATCATGGTCTTTTATCTCAAAAATATTTTTTTACGATTTAAAAAATACTAAACCATAGCTATTACGGAGTATTACAAGTTTTAAAAAAGGATCTATCTGAATTTACCCCTTCTATTTTTAAATTGTGAATGAGATTGAGGGCCCAACTTGGGTAAGCTACACTATGACGGCGCAAACTTTTGTGGATAGATTCTCAAACGGGTTAATATGCCAGCCGTACGCAGGATATACGCGAGTCAATGAATCTGAATGGATACTTGTCGAGGAGGTCAAAATTGAAATCATTAATCGGTGAATGGGAAAAGAAATAATCTATAACTATTAATCAAGACAATTATTAATTGGTAATTTTTTTGTAAAATGATTATAACGCGTCAATTTTCCATAAAACAAAATAATATTTTATTTTTGTTTTTTAAAATATAGTTTAATTTAAAATCAAATTTTATCTTTTTTAATTTATACAAGTTTAACTTGACGTAAACTATTCAATTCTCATTCATTTACATCTCTTTATATTATTTTATTTATATAAGTTATTTATGAGACAATTTTATGTTAATTGTTTTTTTCATTAATCTATATCTATTCATTATTAATTGAGTAAAATTTTCACCATCTGGTGCTATATAATCATTTCTACACAAACGACCCTTAGATAATAATGACTCGTGTCAATCACAATTTTTATCTTGATTGATTTAGATTTTGGTTGCCCACGTATAGTGTTCAAATGTCGTTTGTGTAAAAAATATTTTACACAATCGGCTCTTTAGATTATAACACATGTCAATCAGAACAATTGTCTTGATTTACTTAGATTTTGGTTGCTTACGTGTCATGTTAAAAAAATCGTTTGTCTAAAATAAATTATACACTGCTGGTGGAGAAAAAATTACTCCCTCCGTCCCTAAATAATCGTCTGGGTTGACCCGGCGCACAGTTTAAGAAAAAGTAATTGACTTGATTATTTATATTGGTTTAATGTGTAGTTTCCTTTAATGTCCATGTATACGTGGCTCATAATTAAAGTAGAGTGAAAAGGTAAGGATAAAGTGATAAAAGTGATGTTCTAAAAATGTAAGTTTCAAAGTGGACAATTATTTTAGGACGGACGAAAAAAGAAAAGAGGACGATAATTTTAAGGACGGAGGGAGTATACTACAAACATATTATATTCTCTTTTAAACATTTGAATAACCATCCAATTCAAAGTTCCTTACAGGAAGAATCCTTCATGGAGAGAGAATCACATAAAACAAACAAGTGCTCGTGGGTATGGCCTAGTGATTTGGGTGCTTTTTCTCTCTTCCTGGAAGACTGGTTCTTGCTTCTGTGCTGCTTAGAGCATCTCCAATGCAAAGCTTCCTATATCATCTTCTTAATTGGGTCCCACTGCCACATACACATTTTTTTCTTTTTATTTCATTTAAGAATATATCTTCCCAATGCTAATCTTCTTATACATCTTCTTAGTTGGGACCCACTGCCACATCATTAACTTTACACTTCAATCTTATTTTTATATTTCTCAAACAAATAAATTTATTTAACTTTATTTAATATATTTTAATTTAAATATTTTGTATAAATTAATTAATTAATTAAATTATAAATAAAGACATTAATTAATTTATAAATAATAAATTACTCACAAATTAAATAATTTTTAATTTAATTAATAAATTATCAATAAAATACATATTATACATAACTCGTAAAATAACATAAATAGAAAATTACATAAAACGTTAAAATTGAAAAAAAAATACATAATGATAAAGAAGTTGTGAGAAAAATGAAAAAGATTAAGATGGTGTATTTATAGGAAAAAAGGGAAGAAAAAAAAGAAAATTTATTGAAAAAAAAAACCAAAATAAACGTTTATTTTTTAAAAAAGTAAAAAAAAAATTTAAAGCCAAATAATGGCTGCTTTTCTGCACAAATCAGACAAGGGCCCCACCATCCAATCCCTTTACTTCCTTCCTCACTTCCCTCTTCCGTGCGTGAACAACACGCGCCCAACACAATCCCTCCGTGCACGCCACCGCCTAGCCCAGCAGCCCTTCTTCCTCCATCAGCTTTTTCTTCCAAAATTGGAAGAAAATTTAATCTCTCAGCTCCACATCAGCTCCACATCAGCATTGGAAGAAAAATAGGAAGTGTTGTCATTGCAATTCAAGCACTTCCAAATTGGAAGCCATTTTAGGAAGCTTGCGTTGGAGCTGCTCTTATGAGTTATGAATTTAGGGGTGGCAATTCGGTTATCGTGTCGTGTTCGTGCCTCATTATCGTGTTTTCATATTATCTATCTTATTTTATCATAAATATAACAATAAATATTAATTTGAATATATTAACAATTTCGTGTCTTTCGTGTCGTGTTTCGTGTTGTATCGTGTCGTGCTGGGCTTATCGTGTCATTTGTCTCTGTAATCGTGTTTTATAATCGTGTCGCGCTGGTTCGTGCTATCGTGTCGTGCCAGGCATTGCTACCCCTTGTTATGATCTCAAATCATGTCATGCAATCACAGAAGAAACGATCTTCCTTGCGTTCGTCGCTGTCGTTTTCCTCCGGCACCGACACGAAATCGATCAACTCTCTCCCTTAACTTTCTTTCCTCCATTATTGTGGCCTAATTTGAAAGACTTTCCTTTTTTTTTCCCTCTCAAATTATCTATCTATATTATAATTAATCTCAGTCTTTCTTAAAAGTTAATTATTGGTCAGGATTTATTTTTACAAAACATAACTACTGGTTAGGATTAAGTCTTTCTAAAAAGTTAACTATTGGCCAAGATATTGCTAGATTTCGTGAATCCCAATAACAATATAAGAGATATCTAACTTAATTCTTACGTTTGCCTTCCTATACTCAGTATCAATTTCCTTATATTCTCTGTATCTTTTCCCTCTTCATTATATAACGTTTCTCTCAAGGTCTTTGTGTCTTTCGTGTGTGCTGGCGTGAAGCGGCTCTCGGGCTCGGGTCGTTACAGTATAGGTAAGATTATGTGTATGCTTTCTAGGCTGATGGTAGGCCTTTATATACAGGAAGCAATAGGCACTTCATTTAGGGACCACACCCTTTTATATATGAAGCAGTGAGAAATTACTATTTTTCCTATCATAAATAGGTAATTTCCACTTCAGGAATTCTACACATTTATTAATTTTCTACACTTTATATTAACCTTATATTTATGATTTATACATATACGTCTACATGTTTATATATATTTACTAAGCATACACATTTTGTAAGCCATGTTCTAACACTCTTGTGTTTGGTCATTGTCTATTTTCTGATCATCTTCCTGTTGTTACAAAAATATGGCAATGGTTACATGAATGTCACCAGCTGGTAACACCTACCACTCACAAACCTTGTCATTCGAAAAACAAAACAGTCTCTGTGATCCCTCCTTTTCATCCTACCTGAGCAACGCTGAAGAGAACTTTGTACTCAAACTCACTGAGTTTACGCAAGAAGTAAGTCCGACTACACAGGGTCGACTAAAGGATATGGAGGATGGAGACATTGACATCTTTGGTGCTGAGAAGTATTTCCAAGGGGAAATGGAGGAAAGTACAAAAAAACTTGATACGGGTTTTAGTACAAGGCACCAGCACGAGAAAGATTCTAGGCAGGTCAAGTCAACTCAGTACTCTTCCAATTATTTAGTGTCGGCTAATATCAGGCCGGTCCTGAACTTTTGGGATTTTAGAGCAAAAAGAAAATAAGGGGCTCTTAAAAAAATATAAGCATAAGAATTTTAGACAAACAATTTTATTTGATTTTTCATCATTTGAAGTATTGAAAATGAATAATACCCAAACATATAAAAAAATAAGTATTAAATAATTACTGAAAACTGTTATTCTTCATTCGTTAAAATAATTTACAATAAAAAGAATATACTTCATCAAATTTTTTCTTTTATTATGTTTTGACTTCTAGATAGATATTTTTTTGGTAACATGTATTGTGCACTATAAATTCAAGTTAAAAAATAATGAATTGACAAAGCAAAGAATTAAATAATCATAAGCAATAATTAAAAATGATAGTAACATAACAATAAATTTTGATTTTTGCCTGAAATATTGATATTATATGTCCAATCAATTGTTATTTTTTATGATCCAGATAAAAAAATTGATTGTCAACTAACTTTTTTTATAAGTAAATTTAGCGAACGAAAAATAAAATTAAGGTTGAATAACTCTGTTGAAACCGAATACAAAATATTTATCTTTATATAGTAACTTTTTATTCATTAGGTTCCGGAGTAATTAAAACATATATAAGTAGATTTGAAGTTGGTAATAAATAAATAAAATACTTAGCCACAACCATTATACTTACAATACAAGTGGAGGATAAAGATGAAATATTGTGAAATTATAAGCATATTTTTTAAAACTTGATTATTTATGTAAAATCTCTCAAAATAATATAGAAGACTATTTAACTAAATCGGGGAAGTATATGATATAATATGCATATAAAATAATACTAAAAATAATTAACACCCAAAAAAAAAAACCCTACTAAAAAGCAGTTGAAGGGTCTTGAACCTTGTACTTCTTGAATAACTCTGTTGAAACCGAATACAAAATATTTATCTTTATATAGTAACTTTTTATTCATTAGGTTCCGGAGTAATTAAAACATATATAAGTAGATTTGAAGTTGGTAATAAATAAATAAAATACTTAGTTACAACCATTATACTTACAATACAAGTGGAGGATAAAGATGAAATATTGTGAAATTATAAACATATTTTTTAAAACTCGATTATTTATGTAAAATCTCTCAAAATAATATAGAAGACTATTTAACTAAATCGGAGAAGTATATGATATAATATGCATATAAAATAATACTAAAAATAATTAACACCCAAAAAAAAAAACCTACTAAAAAACAATTGAAGGGTCTTGAACCTTGTACTTCCCCGCTTTCCTCAACACTTGCACAAACATAATCCATTGAGCCAAACGACATTTTTTTTATTAATATTACATTATTTCTTATATATCTAAATAAACCTAGCATACACATATATAAAATTGAGCCCTCTTACATTGGGGGCCCTGTTCGATCGATCACTCTGAACTCTCCCAAAACCGGGCCTGGCTAATATACGCCATGTCAATGAGAAAAAGCAGCTCGGCACACTGAGCATTTGTTCTGAGTCGAGTGTGAATAGCCGAAGTTCACTGCTGCTTAAAATTCCAAGAAATCAGGCCCGTGGTAAGATAAATAAGGGAAGATATGTTAAGAGCTTCCTTACTAGTCTGGGTTGTAATTGCAATGACAAGGCATCTGTTGAAACTTGAAATAGATGAGCTTAGTATTGAAAACAGAACTCGTCGTGAAGAAATGACAGAACCACCCTTGACTACTGTTGGCATAGTTCAAAAAACTAAGTCAATGTCAAGTAGTACATGGGCAGACGAGGAAATTCACGGCAACTTGACGACATCAGAAGATTGTTTTAGCTTACCGGTCTTAAACTCAAATCCACGAATTCTAGCTGTTAAAAATCAGTTGCAAGAAGGCCCTTTAAGCCTTCAAAGGATCAAATTAAAGAAGCTGGGTAACTGGGACGTGCTTATTCCAAGAGAGGAAGAAATCGAAATTCTCTGTAACGGGATGTACAATGATGCAGAAAGCGATGCAAGTTCGGATTTATTCGAGATTGAGAGCTTTTCGACTAACGGAAATTCGGTTTCTCCTGACCCACTGTGAGGGAGTGAGTTAAGTTGTGAGAAAGTGAGACTCCGTTATACGACTTAAGATCCGTAAGACGATTTTACATGAGGCTTACTCTTAAATGAAATATATCAAGATACTATAGTGGAGTCTTTGTCTGGAATAAATTTGATATATTATTGGATAAAAAATAAAAGGTTGATGTATCCTCCCTATGTATATAATCTCCAAAACATTTCTACTAAACTCTTCACATGATGAGGATATGGACCCAAGATCTCCTAGAAAGGTATTAGGATGAATGACTCCGCGACCCAACGCCTTCGAGATGACGCGAACCTTGGAATTGTGAATGACGCTACAATTGGGATGATTCTCCAACTGATAAGTCGAATTCAATTATAAACAACGAATCCACGATATTTATAATCCGAGCTTCCAATCCAAGACACTCAAATAAGAACACAATTTTCTAACTAGAAAATCAACTCACTTTTATTAATCAAAATTCTCTACCAAACAATGTTTAAGAATGCCTTTATATAGGCTTACAAAATAAACTCTAATTCTTGTAGGAAAAGAAAACTAAATAAAAGGAAACTCTTAAACCCTAAACTTTAGGAACAAGAAACTCAAATAAAAAGAAACTAAAACTCTAAAAATACACAAACAGTAAAACAGTTAAAACCAAAAAGCGGTAGCTTTTCTGGAGACCTTGCGGTCGCAAGGTCTATGGACCCTTGCGGCCGCAAGATCCACAGTTCCTCCAATCTTGCTTCCTGGTCCGAATCATATCATACTCCCCCTCTTGAAAAGGATTTGTCCTCAAATCCTCTCTTGGCCGATCATTAAAATGTCATTTGATTCGAACTTGAGACCCATACCGCTGTCCATTATTCCACCCCTTTTTGTCTGGATTAAACAACTCGTGATCCTGAACACTTAACAAAACTTTCTTACCCTTACTCTCAACTAGCATCCTCATTTGGTCTTCATGCACTTGGCTTGGTGTTAGTGGTATGAGTGTGATTGGTTTCTGATTAAACATGAAGGAATATTTGTTGGTGAATCCATCATGCTTCACTTGACGATCATATTGCCATGGCCTTCCCAGTAATAAATGGCTTGCATTCATAGGAACCACATCACATAAGACTTCGTTCTCGTAGACTCCTATACGAAATGTCACAAGCACTTGTTTCTCCACCTTCACTTCCCCACGATCATTCAACCATTGAAGTTTGTAAGGTTGAGGATGCCTTGATGTTGTCAAACTCAACTTTTCCACCATGAAAGTGCTAGCGACGTTAGTACAACTACCTCCATCAATAATCACACTACCAACCTTGTCATTGATGCGACACCTTGTGTGAAAGAGGTTATCGCGTTGATCAAATTCTTCCTCTTTAGCTTGCATATTCAACACACGACGAGAAACCAAGGCCTCTAGATTTATAAAGTCCCCCTCGGCTTCAATGTCTTCATGTTCATCATCCTCTTCTTCTACCACCTCATTGCCACGTACGACCATAACCCATTGATTGGCACACTCACGCGCCAAGTATCCCCACCCTTTGCACTTAAAACATTGCACTTCCTTAGACTTCAACATGAGATTTTCAGCTTCCCCTTGGGGCTCTTGCGGAATCGTAGCCACTTTTGCTTCGGGCTCAACCTTGCTTGCGATCTTATCTTGTTGTTGCACCAGAGTTGAACTACTTGGACGAGTGGTACTCCTCTCTTTTCTTTGTTGCTCTATCTTGACCGCCATGTGCACCATTTCACCCAAGTCCTCATATTGGTGTAAATCAACAATATCTCGCAATATTATGATTCAAACCTGCGTAAATCTTGTCATTGTTACTTGGCATCTTCACCTAAATTGGCCCTAGCAGTCAACATCTCCATCTCCTTGTGATAGTCTTCAACACTTTTCGAACCCTGTGTCAACTTCTGCAATTTATGTAGAACACCCCTATAATAGTGATTAGGAACAAACCGATGACGCACAAGACGCTTCATTTCTTCCCATGTAGTAACCGCAGGCATTCCAATTCTTCTCCTATCAGCTATCATTTGATCCCACCAGATACTAACATAGTCCACGAACTCGGCGGCAGCTAATTTGACCTTCCGCAATTCAGTGTAGGTATAACAATCAAATACTTTCTCGATTTTTCTTTCCCAATCAAAATACTCATCTGAATCACTTGACCCCTTAAAAACAGAAATCTTTAACTTAATGGTTTCCTAATTATTTTCCTCTTTCCTTGGAATCTCTCGCCTTCCTCTTCCATGATTTTCTCCCAAACCGAGCTCATTAAATTCTTCTTCTAATTGGTTACCTCTTTGAGCTCTACTTTCCCTAGGTTCCTCCCTTCGCCTATCCTCCTTAAGTCTATCAAATCTCTCATCTATTTGAGCAAACTTAACCTTAAAATCTTCCATGTGGGCGAGTATCACCTCCATATATTGTGTCGGATTAACAAAAGGGACCCCTTTAGCTGGAGTTTCGTCGGTCATGGTGATCGTTGGTGATTCTCTCCCTTACGTGTATGCACTCAAGATAACAAACCCTAGAACAATTAGGATTTTAAATTGAAAGACAACACGATTAAACAAGGATTAATGATCCAAGTTCAAGACAACTAGATGAATTAATTAAAAAAATAAATATTTTTTAATGAGTGAACAATACCGATGAACAGTAACTGTGAACAGTAATTCTGAAGTGAACAGTGATTCCGGCGTGAACAGTACCACCGTGAACAAATTTTTTTTTTAATGAATAATAAACCCTAGGACAATTAGGGTTTAACAACTAGAACGATAATACGCAAAATTTAAGATATAATGGAATTACCGTAACTAGGATTGCTCTGATACCAAATGATGAGGATATGGACCCAAGATATCCTAGAAATGTATTAGGATGAATGACTCCGCGACCCAACGCCTTCGAGATGACACGAACCTTAGAATTGTGAATGACGCCACAATTGGGATGATTCTCCAACTGATAAGTCGAATTTATAAATAACGAATCCACGATGTTTATAATCCGAGCTTCCAATCCAGGACACTCAAATAAGAACACAATTTTCTAACCAGAAAATCAACTCACTTTTATTAATCAAAATTCTCTACCAAACAATGTTTAAGAATGTCTTTATATAGACTTACAAAATAAACCCTAATATATATATATATATATATATATATATACACTATGGTTGTGCCACCTCACCACCTTTAGATAAATCTTCATTCTAAAGCATCCATGTGAAAGTTTTAAAAACTTTTGGTTTTCTAACCATTAGCTAATAATAATACATAATAATAATCAATATAATAAGGGGTATTAGTATTAGCATATATAACTTCTTCTATTGTCAATAGTAGAAGACTTATATTTAAAAACTTTTACAACTAACATTACTTCTAACCAATGTGTGATAAAACTCTTCAAAGTTAGATATTACTTCTAATGACTCACTTTTAACATCATACTTTAAGTTTTGATATCTTATTCATCTAAAACTTGATTTGGACAAATAAATATATCATTTCGATATTCTTGCTGAGTAAAACACATTTGCACAATTACTTTTGTCAACAAACAAATGACACGTAAAGAAATTTGTACCTCAAGTTGCACAATTTCTTTTACTAAAAACACTAATTTTTTAATAAGTATTATACTTTAACTATTGATATCTTATTCATCCAAAACTCGATTTGAACAAATAAATATATCATTTCGATGCTCTCACCGAGTAGAACACATTTGCACAATTACATTTACCAACAAATAAATGACACGTAAAGAAATTCGTGCCTCAAGTTGCACAATTTCTCTCACTAAAAACACTAATTTTTTTTAACAAGTATTATACTTGAAGCCTTGATATTTTATTATCCAAAACTCGATTTGCACAAATAAATATATCATTTTGATACTCTCACAAAGTAGAATGCATTTGCGCAATTACCTTCGTTAACAAACAAATGACACGTAAAGAAATTCGTGCCTCAAGTTGCACAATTTTTTTCACAAAAAACACTAATTTTTCAACAATAGAAGAGATGTATCCCACATTGGTTAGAAATTGATATTGGTTTTAAAAAATTCAATTATTAAGCATCAATAGAAGAAATGCATCATGCATCATACATTGGTTGAAAAGTGATGTTGATTTTCAAAGTCACTAGAAAACCAAAAGTTTTTAAAAGTTCTACATGGATGCTTTAGAATGAAGATTTAAAAAAAATTTAAATACAAAGGTGGTGAGGTGGCACAATCATAGTGCTCCTCACCAATTTTAAATAAATAAATATATATATATATATATATATATATATATATATATATATATATATATTTATTTATATATATATTTGATAAAATATTTTTACCATTATTACCAATAAAAGATGTATATCTCACATTGGCTAGAAAATGATGTTGAGTTTAAATTATTTTATATTATTACCAATAAAAGAGATATATAACACATTGTTTAAAAAGAAAATGTTAGATTTTAAAGTCTTTAGACTAAAGACTTTCACTTTTACAAGTGATGTATCTTACATGGTTACAAAATATTCTACTATTATTACCAATAGAAAAGATGTATCACACATTGGTTAGAAATTGATGTTTATATTAAAAATATTATTATTAATTAATAATTGAAAAGATGTATCATACATTTGTTATAAAGTGATGTTGGTTTTCAAAGTTTTTTGATAAAAAAACTTCTACCATTATTACCAATAGAAGATGTATATCTCACATTAGTTAAAAAATGATGTTGATTTTTAATTATTTTAGATTATATAAAAGATTTACTATTATTAGCAATATAAGAGATATATACTTTTGGTTTTCTAACAATTAATTAACTAATAATAATACATGATAATAATCAATATGATAAGATGTATTAGTATTAGTATTAGTATATATAACTTCTTCTATTGTCAATAGTAGAAGACTTATATTTAAAAAAAATTACAACTAACATTACTTATAACCAATGTGGGATAAAACTCTTCAAGGTTAGATATTACTTCTAATGACTAACTTTTAACATCATACTTTAAGCTTTGACATCTTATTCATCCAAAACTTAATTTGGACAAATAAATATATCATTTCGATGTTTTTTACGAGCAGAGTACATTTGCACAATTACCTTTGTCAACAAACAAATGACACGTAAAGAAATTTGTGCCTCAAGTTGCACAATTTCTTTCACTAAAAACACTAATTTTTTAATAAGTATTATTATACTTTAACTCTTGATATCTTATTCATCCAAAACTCAATTTGGACAAATAAATATATCATTTCGATGCTCTCCGAGTAGAACATATTTGCGCAATTACCTTCGCCAACAAACAAATGACACGTAAAGAAATTTGTGCCTCAAGTTGCACAATTTCTCTCACTAAAAATACTAATTGTTTTAACAATTATTATACTTTAAGTCTTGATATCTTATTATCCAAAACTCGATTTGGACAAATAAATATATCATTTTGATGCTCTCACGGAGTAGAACACATTTGCGCAATTATCTTCGTCAACAAACAAATGACACATAAAAAAATTCGTGCCTCAAGTTGCACAATTTCTTTAACTAAAAATACTAATTTTTCAACAATAGAAGAGATGTATCCCACATTGGTTAGAAATTGATGTTGGTTTTAAAAATTCTATTATTAAGTACCAATAGAAGAAATGCATCATACATTGGTTGGAAAGTGATGTTGATTTTCAAAGTCACTTGAAAACCAAAAGTTTTTAAAGATTCCACATGGATGCTTTATAATGAAGATTTATCCAAAGGTGGTGAGGTGGCACAACCATAGTGCTCCTCGCCAACTTTAAATATATATGTATATATTTATTTATTTGATAAAATATTTTTACCATTATTACCAATAGAATATGTATATCTCACATTGGTTAGAAAATGATGTTGAGTTTAAATTATTTTATAACCATGGAAAAGATTAACAATCTAATTATAATATTTAAAAGTTATATTATTATTACAATATATATATATATATATATATATATATATATATATATATATATATATATTCCACATTGTACCCGTGCATAGCACAGGCTAAATAACTAGTTCTTGTAGGAAAAGAAAACTAAATAAAATGAAACTCTTAAACCCTAAACTTTAGGAACAAGAAACTCAAATAAAAAGAAACTAAAACTCTAAAAATACCCAAACAGTAAAACAGTTAAAACCAAAAAGCGGCAGCTTTTCTGGAGACCTTGCGGTCGCAAGGTCTATGGACCCTTGCGGCCGCAAGATCCACAGTTCCTCCAATCTTGCTTCCTGGTCCGAATCATATCATCACATTTTATCTTAACATATTGATTATGCTCCACTATTATTAATTATATATATATATATTGACCAAATTAGGTTGTTTCCATCCACTCCCTTCGGCTCGGAGCCTCGGACATATCCAATTATCCATCCCTTCCCAATTGATCCCTTCTTACATGTATATACTAGTAACTCTAGACAAAACTACATACAATTACGGATGATAACCAAAAAAATGTTTTCAAATAGAGCCATATATTAAGCAATGACTTACCATTATTTTTATTCATAGACATTGCGTAAGACATAATCAACAACAAAAAATTTATCTAGAATTTGAAAGAAATTTTTGGATAAAATAGTATCCGTGTCATTCTTGTAATCAAAAGAGTACCACCAGAATTGTCATTTGAAAGAACTCAACCTTCTAAAACATGGTTTTTCAACCTTATAACAATTAATCTCGTATCATTGCATAACTCGAGTAAATAGACTATGTTACGAAACAACATTATGTGAGTTCCAACTTTCAAATTTAACTCACAGTTTGAGATTTCAGAAGATGTAATTCAATTGAAATATTCACGAGTATGTATCGTTCAAATTTAACTCACAGTTTGAGATTTCAGAATATGTATTGTTCATTGATGTGATGTAATTAAAAAAATTACATCTTAATTTTTATATGACTATTTAATTGAAACCACAAAAAAAACATGTATCTCTTTCAACAACATAACTTATATATTACATTTCAATTTTCAATTACATAAAGAATTAACCAAAAAAAAAAAAAGAGAAAATGTCACTCTAATTTGAACATGACATAAAGTTCTTAAAATTCTTACTTATTTGTAATGAACCATCATAAAATGTAATTTTTTTGTTTAGTTACCGAGTTTTGTTTTCTTTTCAGTTGTGTAGTGTGCATTCATCTGATATTTACAAAATCACAAGCATATATCAATTCATTTGCATATTGTCTGTTTCATACATTGAATAAGTTTCATATTGACATCGTGTCATAAGCACGGACACAAAATCTAATGAAAATTTAAACTAAGACGGAGCCAAACTAAAAAAACAAACAAAGTCAAGCCCATGAGTATTTTTTTATTTGTTTTTTGTTTTAAATATTATAGAACTATATTTCAAGATTTATTAAAAACAATCATAAGTATTTTTATTTACCTATTTTTTATTAATAATAATACTAAGATATTCAATATTTATGTAAATACCATTTTTACGAATTATTTTTATATATTGATTTTGTTTGTAATTAGTTATATGCACATGGACTTTGTCTGACTTATGAATAGCTTGCCTAGAAATTTGATTTCTACTTTATTTTTGTGTAATATTTAATAGTTATATGACTTTGGTATGTTATTAGTTATATGCCATTTTCGAATTTAATTCTCCAAATTAAAAAAAAAACTCAATTGGAATAATTTCTGTCAAAATCATTAAATGAAATTTCTCAAATTCAATTTCAATTTTTTTTTTGTCATAAACAGAACATAAGTGATTCCATTTTTGAAAAAGTGAGTTTTGGCGAAAAATTTCTAAAAATTATGCACTTCGGTTTTTATATATACTACAACACAACTGTGTAATGCACGGTTCAATATTGATATAAATAAAACAATTTAAAATTTTAATGATAACCATATAACCGAATGAAAAATCACGAGTTCAATATGCATATAAAACAAATTAAAGAAAATTACGTTAATAAAAACAATAACTTTTTAAACATATCTTTAAATTGATATCGAAGTGACATGTCCTTTACCAAAACAGTTTACTTTGTACAATAAAAATTGAAGTTAATCAAAGAAAATTATAATCAAAGAACTCGTGCGATGCACGAAGCCTATATTCATATCAATAGAATAGTTAAAAATTTTGTGCTAATAAAATACACAAATGATTGCAAAAATAAAGATTATGAGTTCGATGTGTAGAATTGAATATCATAATTTTGTAACATTAAAATTAAGATTATTTTGTTTGGCTCTCATGTATAGTTCAATTAAAAATCTAAACGTATAAGAAAATTAATATAAATAAAAAAAATTTAATGAAAATCAAAAGTCTTTAGGTTTAAAAATGTTTTACCTTTGCAGAAAAAAAATCAATTTATAGAATAAAATTATTAAGAATTTCAGTTCAATTCCAATTATAATATTTTTTTTGGGATATAAACAATAAAATTTACATTGAAGCCCATAATTCCAATTCTAAACAATGGAATTGAGGTTCACTTTCTGTCATTCTCTACTCTATAGTCTCAACAAAATTTAAATTCACTGATGTGTTTCTCGTATTAAAAAAATGATACTAAAATATATACATATATATATATATATATATATATATATATATATATATATATATATATATATATATATATATAATTTACATTAATGTTAAAAAATTGATAGCGCAGATAATATCAAACAAAGGGCAAATTGTTTGTGATATACTAACATGTTTTGTCATAAAACCTTAAAAACTACACTTTTCAAAATTGGTAATTTTTACAAAATAATTCAAGTATTATGGTTCAATTTAAAAATCAGACATAAAGAAAAATAATTAAAATAGTATACAATAAAGGAAAATAAAATGTAGGAGATGGGTCAAGGAAAATAAACAAAAAATTTAAACGATCGATGGATAGACATCGGAAAATTTGGTTTAAACCGTGCTACGGATAACTTCTGGACCGCGACCCGGTAAAAACTCTTAAAACCACATTGTTTTAGTTGATGTATATAAACGAAAAGAAAACATTTTTACCTTAGTTTCACCACACATTACAAAAAAAAAATTGCACATTTTTTGCAGCGATGACCAATCTCAAGGTTACCACCTAAAGAAAGTGCGGCAACGGAAGCTATGACCACCGACTTACCGAAAACTTATTGGTATGTTCGTGTTTCCAAAAATATTTCAAAAACTTTGTTTAACCTCAAAATTTGTTTATTAATTTTAATTTGTGATTTAGTTCAACTAACAAACAAATTTGATCTGAATGTTGATTAATTTCAACATCAGTACTTTTTTTATATCTGAATTTTTAAACATGTATAAGTAACTAAAAAATCAGAAATTATCGGGTTTCCATTTTTTTATATGTAGCTAGCTGTCTCAAAAAATTGGTCCTATCTCGATTTATAGATTTTCTTTTTACAATAATAACTTTGGTTATAATGAAATAGAGAAAAATTGTCAGATCTTGGTATTATTATTAATTGATTGTCTGTGAATTATCTTTACTTCAAAGTGTGCGTATATGATTTAGTTTCAAAATCGTTGTTTTATTCCATCTTTATTTTTCCTAGCCTGGATATTGATACAAAAAATTGATTAAAAAAAACATGGTTTTGTTATCTCTCATGTTTCTACTATGCATATTTTTCTTAATATACTAAATAAGAATGTGAAGAGATTTTGAAATCATTTATCCAATCAACCATAATAATGATATTTTCTATTTTCAATTTCCAATGAAAAAAGTGGTTATGTACAAATTAAAAGTATGTTTCTAAATTTAAAAAAGTTACTTTTAGCCAAGGTTCTAAAAATCGTTAGGCGCTAGGCAAGACACTAGGCCTAGCGCTAGGGACTAGTCGGGGTCGAGGCTAGGCGGGGCCTAGAATTAAGACATAATTACCATTTTTTGATAATTTATATCAAAGATCAAACACATTGAATACAAATTTAATTTTTTTTATGTTTGTCATTTTATCAAACACTTGTCTATATTTGTAAAATGAACAAAAATATACATACCTACCATTAATCTCAATTCTCAACAACCCCAAAGCAATAAAAAAGTCGAGTTTATAACTAAAAACAAAAAAGATATTACTCTAGTTCACCCCCTATTACCTCCTTCTCTGCCTCATCATTACCACTCCCCCTTCCTACTCCAGTTCGCCCCCTCTTCCTTCTCCAGTTTGCCCCCTCTTCCTTCTCCGGTCACCGCATACCAGAAAATCAAAGCTACAAAAATAAATTAAGGTCGGCAAGTGATTGATTAGGCGGTAACTAAGAAAGTCGCGGCGGTATAGAGGGGCCTAGCGCCTAGGCGGGGTCTAGGCGGAGCTAGGCGGGGAGTTTTAGAACACTGCTTTTAGCTAGAACTTTCAAAAACTTGCTCCTCTTATTTTATATATGTATAGATATTCTTCACATTCTCTCTCTTTTACCAACCTATATTGACCAAATTAAGTTGTTTACATCCACTCCTTCGCCTTCGGCTCGGACATATCCAATTATCTATCACTCCCCTATTGCTCCCTTTGCTGCCTTAATTTATACTAGTATTTGTGTCCGTGCCCATTACACGGCGCGAGTAGGGGAGGATGTTAATATTGGAGGGTGTCAATATTTAACTAAATAAAAATATGTTTTAATCATGTTTCAAAAATAGTCTAAATTTTTTCTGTATGGTGACATACAGGTACTCCAGCCCAAAGTGTTTATGAATATGTTCAACAAAGAAAATTCAAACTTACAAAATAACCAATTTAAAATTAACACATTTCGGTAATCAATTAAAATAATATGATCATCCAACAGTAAAATAAAAAGTAAAAAATTATTTTTGTAAGCAAAATCAATCATCAAATATTGTTATTTAAGACAAAAAGAAAATTAACATGTAGAAATATTTTTTTTTTTCAAATAACTATGTACACATTCCCTCCAATCCATCCTTACAAAATTGTCATACTTTTTTTTATTTGTCTTAACATAATATTTTAATTTCAAAAAATCAAGCTACATCCATTGGAATAGCGAAAACTTTTACCTATAAGTAACAAAATGTAAATATAAATTTTTACCCTTAATTAACTTTTACCAATTAATTTAAAAGTATATCCTGACCTAGTAATATTGCAGCGTTTCCTAATTAACTTTTACCGGTGAAAAATATAGATTAATTTAAATAACAAAACATGTTATCGGGTGTAATTAACTTTTACCAACTATCGAGCATAATTAACTGTAAGGGTAAAATAGGCATGACCTATTTTATCTTGTTTCCACCTTTCTTGGTCAAAGAAGGATTTTAATTTAGTCAATGTTTATTTTAGGAGTTAGATTTTGTTTAGATTATTTTTGGTAGATTGGTGTGTTTTTTGATAGGAAAATCTTTTAAAAGATTTTGGAGATTTAGTTATACATGTTTGGTAACTAAATCTTTTAAAAGATTTTAAAGATTTAGGCAACATATTTTTGGTATCTAGATTTATGTAAATAAATTAGTTATTCCAAGTATTATAGTCTAATTAGGAAACATAATCTTGCATGCTTTTCTGATAAATATCTTTCCTAGTAGGAGTGGTTGTATTGCCGTGTACTTGCAGGATTCTTTGGTGTCTTGGTTTACAAGTTTTGCAGCCTATATAAAGACTAGAAGTCAAGCAGTTTGAATGGGCAGAAAGCTAGGCTGCAAGAGCTTACAAGAGAGAATCTGTATAGAGCCGAAAGCTTACAGAAGATTGTGTTAAAAAGTGCTGTGTGCGTATTTTCAAAGATTCAATCCATAACTTTTGTGCCGAGCTTGAGAGAAGAGATTAACAGCACATACACGGAGACAAGTTTGCAGGCAGCCGTGATCATACCTGCTGCTGCTGCTGCTGTTTAAAACTTCAGGAACACAGCCTTGTGTTTCCTGAAGTTCTGATTCGTGCTTCCTTCTTGTATGTTGTTTTGGAAGCTGTATTTGAGTTTTTTCTTCCCACGTAGAGAAGAGATCAACATCTCATACACGAAGACCTTTCTGCATCCTGGTGTTGCTGTTGCTGTTTGAAACTTCAGGAACACGGCCTTGTGTTTCCTGAAGTTCTGTTTTTGTGCTTCAGCTTGTTTTGTTGTTTTGGTAGCTGTTCTTAGTCTTTCTTCCCACGTTTGTTCTAGTAGTTTATGTGGGTTTTGTGATCTCCAAGATTCTATATCTTGTGAGATTTTTGTGTTAACTGTTAAGGTTTAAAAACAATTTTGATTCTAATATAGTTTGTTGCCTTGAGGCTTGATCTACAAGATTGATTCTTGTAGATTGTTTTTGTGTGATTTTCTGTCTTCCTAAGTCTGTGTTATTTTAAATCTTAAAACAATTCTTCCGCTGCTATTTTCTGTGTTACACTTTCAGTTCACATTGTTACTGTCATTGTTGCAACATTCACTGCAACATTGGCAGTAACATCGTTCCATATCGAGAATCCGTGCATCGCGTTCTTTCATTAACTTTTACCAGTAATTAAAAAATGTAATAATGATTTTTTACACGTAATTAACTTTTAACTAATTAATTTAAATAACATTAATTTTTACCAGTAATTAAATCTGTTTGGGAAAAATAAATCTGGCCAATAATTAACTTTTACTAATTAATTTAAATAACAAAATCAGTTATTGACGTAATTGACTTTTAACGGTAATAAACTTTATTGGTTGGTGATTGACCTTTTTTTTCTTGTTGACTATTTTTGAAAACCAAGAAATCAGATTTGCCACATCCTTTAATTGCTATGGTAAAGATTTTTGTCAACGCTTTGAAAACCAAGAAATCAGATTTTTTTTTTCTATTTTAAGTCAAGTTTTTGTTTACTGTTTTGAAAACCAAGTTTTTGTTTACAGTTCTAATTAAGCCATAAGCCAAGTTAGCTTGTTGAACAGAAAGTAGTAAAGTAATCACAGTTTCTTCTTGAACTATTCGTGTAACAACATCAGGAAAAAGGTAGACTATGTCATTCTATAGAATCAACACCAGGCATAGTTGAGAAAAATCATGACTTTTCGTTATTTTCATAAAACAGTAAACAAAAACTTGGAAGGAAAACTCAATTAAAACCCACAAAGCAAAAATTGCAAATTAGAGGAAAAATGAATTATTTAAAAAAAAATCAGAGTTGAGTAAACAAAAACTTGGTAGGAAACCCCAATTAAAACCCACAAAGCAAAAATTGCAAATCAGAGAAAAAACGAATTATTTTCATCACAAAATGCGCATATCAAGTTATTCTAACTTAAATATGGATCTTGACTCTAAAACATGGTCGTCTTACTCAAACCCAACTCAAATTTAAAATGTAAAAAATTCCAAGTATTAGGGCTCCCTCCGTTTGCTGTATCTGGTGGTAGGGAGATATGGACAAAATTGAAGATAAGTGATAGAGAGGCAGAGAGAATTGGTACCAACTGGTATGCGTGTGAACACTCTAAAGATGTTCAATCACCAACCAAGAAAAAGAAAATTAGAAACTGGAAATAAGACTATAATTGATTCCTTGAATTGACAGACCAGTGGCTTTGAATCACCAACATGCATTATGAAAAGTTTGAAAAGTAAATTTATTATCCAAACCCCGTTATAGTGACGACTATTTCAAGAATAATAATCAAAGCTCTACAAACTCATTTTAAAACCCAACGTAACTGAACATCCAGAACAATAATGAACTGATTAAAGAGCGATGCAACAACACCTGAAGCCAACATTTGTAGAAGGATGAGTAAGAAAGAAAGCCCGACATCAATCAGGGAAGAAGGGGGAACACCAGGTGGCTACAAAATCAATCTATCGTCTATCAAAAAAAAATCAATTCTTCCAACAAACAATCGTCTATCTCACTCTAAATTATTGTTCCTCGACCACCACAGTTCTTTTAAAATGACTTTTGCAAAAAACCCAAAGCTTCTTGCCAACCATCTACAAAAACTCCACCTAACGAAACCCTAAACCTATAGAACACAAACCAAAAATTAAATTAAAAAGAAATCATCATCCAAAAAAAATTCAATTCTTCCAACAAACTATCGTCTTTCTCTTTCTCTTTCTAAAATGTATATTTCTCTCTCTTTGTAAAACAAAAGAAAGAAAGATGACAAATTATGCATAAAACTCTTCGGCTTAATAAAAAGAAAGATTGACACCAAAAAATTCCTCTTTCTTCCACTCAATTAAACCGTCTCTCTCTCTCCCTTCCCCTTTTCGTTCGCAATCCATCGACTTCTTTAATTCAACTTCATTCAATCGGTCCTGGGTTTCATAATCACTGACGGATTGTCTTGATTTGGGTTCAATTTGTATTTTTCCATTTCACCGTCTCATCAAATTTCAGCTCTTGGAGCCGTCAAACACCCTTTCACACACCCCAAGTTTTGTTGGGTCTCAGGAGCTGTTGATTTTTCAGGCCTTCGGTGAAAGGAATTCGTTTATATATTGAAGCATGAACGTATCAAAAGTTCTTCCCTTAGGGCACAATTGCATTATGCTGTAACCAGTCAATTTCTTCAGGGAATGGACTATTTGTATTTGCCTCTTTTCAGCTTGTGTGAATGATGTTCAATGGACAAAAGGGCACCAATGCTCTTAATATATTTAGATGGAAACGGCATGGTTAATCTTCTTTGTCAACAAAATTGCTTAATGATGTGCCTCTTGAAATTTAGTTCTCTGATTACCATAGAGCACCAAGTCCTGGGCCTCCTGGTAGCGAGAGCCCTTCTGGGCTTCTTAATGGCGAGAGCTTGAATGTGGATCCAATTCCTGATTTACATCTCTTCTTTGAAAGGCTATACAATTACTATTGTGAGAAAGGGCTCTGGTGCATCATTATAAAGTGGATCGTGGAACTTTTGAGCCTCGCTTTTACTTTTTCAGGATTTTTCTTGTTACTTTTTCGATTGGAATGGTCTTCGAATCCAAGATAAGGGTGAGAGAGAGATGGCGAGGAGGAAGAAAATTAAATTAAAAAGAAATCATCATCCAAAACCATAGGAAGACGCCAGGAAGAATACGCAGAGAGAGGAGGAGAGAAAATAGGGAGGGTTTAGGAATACAGAGGAGGAGGTTGGGAAGAATACAGAGAGAGAGAGAGAGGAAGATAAAGAAAGATAGAGAAAGAGAGAGAAAATAGGGAGGATTTAATGGATATCAACTGTTACACACTTTTGAAATCTTGTAGGTTAATCTTGGCCAGTGATTGTGTTTGGTAAAAATTAATCCTAACCGGTAAATAGCTTTTCCAATCGACTGATCTCTTTTATATAATAAATATCTTCTAACTTGACTAATTAACTAGTGATGCATCCATGTGTTGTACGATTTGTACGGATATAAAATTATAAACTCGTAGTAAAATTAAAGATAAAAAATCACATAGATTTGAAAAAGTTGTTATAAATTTATTTAAATGTATTTCTTTGTTCAGAAAGGTTTAATTTGATGGAATTAAACAATCTTCGTCATTCATTAAGTCAATAATTGATAATAGATCTGTCCTTGTGAATGATATAAATTGATAGAGATGACAGTTTTCGATATTTCGTACTAATGTATTAACTATAAAAAATGTGTGTCATTAAAAATACAAACATATAAAAATACATAAATGAAAATTGCTTTACTTAATAGTCAAACATAACACCGCTTGTTATATCCGATAAAGGAAAAATTAAAATCTGGTATAACACTCCAAACTGAACCTCCAATTGTAAAATATTGTAGAACAAAATTTTCTACAACAAAATTTTTATATGACTATTCAATTAAAAAACAGAAGCAAAAAAAATTATAAAATACAACAACATAATTTATACATGACATTTCAATTACATAAAACAAAAGAGTAATTGCATGCTAGTCCTTTTTCCCAAATTTTCAACAGCATAAGTATCACGTTTTTTTTTCAACTAGAAAAGTCTCCGTTCATTCAATTGTTCCAATAATGCCCAAATCACATAAACTGTGTAAATTTTTTCTTCTTCTACCTCATCATCGAGTTCATCCGCCTGAAGACGCAATAAAAGTACGGTAGTTATGGAAGAAGAGGAAATAGAGTGGGAAGTTGGGTGGTGAAGAACGGTGGTTACTACATAATTGTATCTTCCAACTCTCTTCCTTCATCATAACTCGTTATTCTTCTTTTTCTTCATTTGTGTTTGAGTGTGTATGTGTGTTTCAAAATATATTTACTTTTGTTTTTGTATTGTTATGCATGTTAACAATATGATGAAATGCGTGAATAAGAATTTGTTCGTTGTTGGACACCCTTTTGAAACTGGATACATCAATTTTGAAACACAATACATAATTTCTAAATTGTGATGCATCGATTTGGATTTAAGATGTAGGTCAAATCCATTAATTTTGAATCATTGTTGATTGTGCACTGGAAAGAAGAGAGATGAATGTCGGGTTCATTATAATTTACCGTGTAATACATAAATTGATTATGTGATTTAAATTGATGCATCACAATACATAAATTAATATAACGCGATGCACTGATTAAGTGATCCGCAACGCTCCTTCGGTTTATTAAGTGTATCGCAGCTCTTACGCTTCAAAATTGTCCTTTTCCGATTAAAATATAGAGTATTGTAGCGGTTGAAAACTTTACAGGTTAATTGCAATTTAAAAAAAAAACCTAACATATTTTAGTTTTTTCGTTTTGAACCATGTGTTGTTGTTTTTTTTTTTTTGCATGAAAAACCTCAACCCAAGTTTTTTTTTTTTTCAAATAAAACATTCCGTTCAAAACTCGTTAGCTTTGTGACGAAAAGGTGACTGGACGTCTGACGTGGCCGCCAACGTGGACTGGGCGGGAGTCTTCACGTGCATGTCATTTTCCCGCCAATAAATAATTTTACTTAAGCCTTTTCAAATTTCAAAACCACCTATTTTTTTCAATTTAATTGCAATACAAACATCGTATAATTTTTAAAATTTCATAATGAACCCTGGCAGATTGGATTTGGGGAAGAGGCATAGATTCCATAAGAAACCAAATAGACTAATCTTTTCATAAAAAAATTTTGTTTCAAATTTGTTGAAACTTAGTTTGCCTCTACAAAAATTAGGGTTGGTAAGTAATATTGGAGTGACTTGGGTTATTAAGGTGAGGAATTTTATTTTTGTGATTTCACAGTTATTAAAATGAGATTTTTTATATTTTCGTTTGATTGTTTTTGTTTTTTTTTCTCGTTTCGTTCGTACTGATCTGCTTCTTTCAACGATTCAACATGTTTTTCTTTCTTTTATTCATATATCCAAATATCAAAATGCTAGAAAATATTTTTTTAAAAAAGTCCGTATTTGTTTCTTTAAGGTATAGGATGGCTAGTGAGTTATGGTCTATGGTCTAGTGGCATTATTCATTTTTTTATTAAACATAAAAGTAAAATAAAAAAGAAATATATACACAAAACAATAAACCATTCTGAATATCAAATACATATTTGTAATATCCCTAATTTTGATAATATTATTTGTTTAATTAGAATAAATATATTTTGGTCTATATTAATTTAGCTATCTTGGGCTGGTATTTATGGTTTGGCATACTTTTAATGAAATAGATCATTGGGCCTATTTTAATAGTAAGCCCACTTAATTTTGGTACATTTGTGTTATTTATTTGAGATTGAGCTTGAGCCCAATTAGTGGTCCAATAATAATAATAATAATAATAATAATAATAATAATAATAATAATAATAATAATAATAATGATAACAACATTTAAAGAAAGTTTATTGCTACAGTAAATGGGGGAGGTGAAGGGCTGTTCACGGTGACTGTGGAGAAGGAAAACGGAGGGGGGCTTTTACACCGCAATCATGGTAGGAATTCAAGGTTTTTTTCTTTATATAAGGAGGGTGATTTCCCTCGGTGAGCATTCACAAGGTAAGAACACGATGTGAGAGAGGTTGAGAGCCGACGTCACGACGGAGTCTTTGACAAAGTCATGAAGTAAAGGCGGGCAAGCGGCGCATAGAAACTTCGGGTGCCAGAGGAAATCGGTGGCGAAGTCTTGGAGTGAAAGGAATCGGCGGCACAAGACCTCCCGGCAGGGAGTCGAGAGTCCTTGCTTTAAGGTGCAGACGTTGATTCATCCTCTTTGAATTTTTAGATTAGTTGGTTCTTCTACGAGGTGGAGTTCTTTGGGTTGGGTTCCTTGGGATTTTGAGTGAATGGTGGCTGAGGCGATTTGTAGGTATATGTGTGTGGGTTGTGGTGTTTCGGTGTGTGTGTTCTTTGGGTAAGGTTGGAGAGGGAGTATGTATATTCGAGGGTGGTAAAAGGAGAGAAGCGGTGGGTGTATTGGAAATAAACGAAGTCCCAAAGGAAGAAAATAATAAGAATAGTGTTGGTAGGTGATGTTGACTTAGAGAGAGTTGGGTGAGAATAAAGTGTATAAAATTATATTTGATTAACCATTGGTGAATGGTTGTTAAATAAGCCAAGTCAAATTTTTGAGTAATGGATGTGAGTGAAGAAAATAAACAAAGAAGAAAAGAAAAAAAAAGGGAGAGATTGTGTCTTGTTATGAAAAATACGGTTTATTTATTAAAATTTAGTTAATTACTTAGATACTACTAAAATGTTTGGTAAAGTAATTTAGCTTTGATATTGAATTTTTAGATTCGGGCAAGAGGTTAACGCTTCGTTTGAGGTTTGGTGATTGTGTTTAGGTACTTACAAGATAGCAAGGTGAAGTGATTATATTTCTTAAGTATTTTGATCATCATATTTTATTGGTGAGTTTCCGTTATAACTTTATTG
>JABEVN020000446.1:0-31663 GCA_013146195.2 Codonopsis lanceolata | reverse complement strand
TTTAATGTACATTTTTAAATATTAATAATTGTTATTAAATATTAAAAATTACTTAAAAGGGGTTGTTTGTTTAAAGATTAAGGGGGGATGTTTAAGTTTGTTTGTTTTTTGTTGTTTTAGTTAGATTTTATTGAATACTAAATAACCCAATTGTTAATTTAGTTTAATTTTTTGATAATTTGAAAATTTAATTATTTGCTAATAAATTTTAGATAATTGTTGCAAATAAATATTATTTGTTAATAAATGTTTATAATCATTTAAAATTACTATCATAAAATGTAAAAATTATTTAGAAATGTTTAAAATTTTGTGTCCTTGTTTTATTTTACTAGTTAATGTACATTATTAAATATTAATAATTATTATTAATTATTAAAATTACTTAAAATTACATGATCATAGTGTCAACAATGAAAATAATGAACATAAATATCTGGGATGTAGGGTATTTATTCAAGCGATAATATTCTTGAAACTCGTGAGGAAATTCACACTTGGATTCAAAAATTGGGGATGATAACCTAATGTTTCTATTTATTAAGCGGCAATCATGGACACGTGATGGACGAAAAAAATATTTGGTATGATTGTGAGTCGGTGGTTTATAATAGTATCTTAGATCAACAAGATGTAGATAATTATGTATTTAGAGATACAACAAAATATGATGTTACTATTTCATATCGTAGTTGTGCAACAATCTTGTGGTTCTTGGAAAGTGAGAGTTTGCAAAAAAGTAAATGCATTTGGTGATTATATACAATGCCACATATCTGCATTATCCTCTCCGTAAGGCCACGACTTACTTCTTCTCTATCACCTCCTCCTCCTCATTCTTCTCTTCATCACGTAGCTGCATTATCCTTTCCGTAAGGCCACGACCTACTCGTCCGCCTCGGTGGAGGGACTTGATATCTTCTCCATCTATTAACATCCTCCTCCTCCTACCCCTTATACCTGATAATTATGCTCAAAGGGACATCTAAACATTGTAGGGGATACATCCTACAGATAATCTCTATGCTCTTTACCTTCTTGGAGGCGATGACGACTCACTCTCATAAACTTATGACACTTCCTCTAGGTCTTGGAATACTCGCCTCATTCGTCTCACGTCGGATAGATGCATGAACACATCGATTATCTGATCGTAATTTGTAATTCTTAAGATCGAAATCATCATCAACCATCGGTCTTTTACCTCTGTCATCACGCTCTAAAACGACATTTACATTGCACAGTAAAAAAGTTATAAATTGAATATTAAGAGTGTAAATATTTACATATTTAAGTATTTCAAAGGTGTTGTATGTATTTATAAGACGAGATGATGTTCTTAATTACGTGGAATTATTTATACTACATAGCAATTAATTATTCTATAATTTTTAACTAATTAACATTTTTTAATTAATCTATAATTTTTAAGTAATCTATAATTTTACAATGAATAATATCAATGATAGATTATTTAACTCAATTATATTCATTTTTCATGCTTATTCATAAATAATATCATTTAATATTCAACTAACAACAATTATAGCATTTAATAACAATATTAATTAACAATACCAATTATAGATTAATTAAATAAATTATATTCATTTTTTTCATTCTTATTCATAAATAATATCATTTAATATTCAACTAACAACAATTATAACATTTAATAACAGTTTAATAACAATGTTAATTAACAATATCAATTATATTCATTTTTTCATGCTTATTCATAAATAATATCATATAATATTCAACTAACAACAATTATAACCTTTAATAACAGTTTAATAACAATATTAATTAACAATATCAATTATATATCAATTAAATCAATTATATTCATTTTTTCATGCTTATTCATAAATAATATTATTTTATATTCAACTAACAACAATTATAACATTTAATAACAATATTAATTAACAATATCAATTTAAAATATTTAAATAATTATATTCTTTTTATTCATGCTTATTCATAAATAGTATCATTTAATATTTAACTAACAACAATGATAACATTTAATAACAATTTAATAACAATATTAATTTAAAATATTTAAATCAATTATATTCAATTTATTCATGCTTATTCACAAACCTATTTAATAACAATATTAATTAAAATATTAAACATATAGGTAATTTATAACAAATTAAAATTAATTAAACAACTCATATCAAAGAGCAAGTGCTAATAATAACATGTAGCAAAAGTTTGAGGGACCTAATAGAAAAGTAAGAAAGCTAACGTTAACAACCTAACAAAAACTAACGAAATCTAACTAAAAACTAACAAAATCTAACAAAACTTAACACCACCAACCGAGCTAGTGGTCGAGCAACCAAGGGCTGGTTTTGTGGCGATCCTAGCGGCCGGTGGTGGTGCAGCCGATGGTCTTCAATTTTTTTCTTCTTCATGAACACAAGTCGAAATTACAAAGAATGAATTTAGAAAACATACCTTGTTTGAATTGAGGAAAAGATTGAATACGAGAGAGAATGAATTTTATGAGAGTTTTTGGTTTGTATGTTTTTTAATTTTGTTGTTTATATATAAGTGACTAAGGGTAACATAGTAATTTTACAATCAAAGTGTTGTATTAAGTATTTTATGAGTGTTGTATTAAGTGTGCCCCACGAGCTACTTTAATGTTTCACTTTTACATTCTTAAAAAGAAAGAAAAAAAAAAGCGAGGTATGATATTATGAGCATAAGTTTGTCATATTTAAATATTGAAATTTGTGTTAAACCAAGCTCATAGAAATACTATAATATCATTTGTCATGAAATTTTTTATTTATTTTATTTTAAGCCCGCCATCTTTGCTTAAGTTCGCATCATTCTCATAAGTGATACGAATGAGTCCGAGGCCCCAAAGCTATCACTTCACTATAATGAAAGTAAACGTTGGCTTCTTCAAATATTATAAGAGTACAATTTATTTTTGTACCCAAGAAAAAAAAAGAGTAACAAGAAGAGGAGAAAAACAGATAACAAAGCCTCTCCACCGATAAACCTATTTCATTGCACACAAAAAGAAAAAAGAAAAGATGTTTGATATTACAAGCTCGAACTTGTAGTATTTTTACAAACTTTAATGTTGTTGTTCTCAGACCAAATTTAGAGTTACTCATAATTACAATAATGTTTGAGTATAATCAATATGTTAATATCAAATGTGGAGGGTAAAATTGAAATTTTATGAATATTTTAAATATAATTTTTGAAAACAAAATTTTAAAGCAAAACATATCAAAATATAATTAAACCTTTCCAAAAATAAACTTGTCCAATTACACATAAACACGTCTCCGTCTCAAAAATAGATTTATCTAAAAAGTCAAAAAATTTGACTTTCAAACAAAGGACTATATATTTACCGTAACGGAAGGAGTATAATTTTGATTTATTGTTTAAGTGCTCACACACATATCTTTATATAAAGAATGTTTAATATTGAAGTTGGCCGTATTTAGAAGAACAAAATAGTTATACTAAATATACAAGAAAAAGTTAAAAGGTTACGATGATTGTAAGTATAATTTTTTTAAAGCGGACTCTTTAAGTGTAACAATTCATAATAAAATGATTGACTATTTATCTGACGACGAGAGTAATAATCCGTAGTTGTTAGTATAATGACTTTGAAAATAGTAAGAAAATAAAATTATCTCTAAAAATAGTCCGCTTTTTATATTAGAAAGTCATAAAAAAGAGAATAATGATAAATCATTAGTCGGCATACTTATGTTTAAAGTAATAAAACTTCCGTTATCAAATTTTGTAAGAAAGAAATTGGTTTAAAAAATAGGGGTAAATTGGGTTGGTCCACTTTGATATGTTTTCAATTGTTACAATACATTATATTTTATCTTAAATGGAAAAGTCACTTTTGGGGACGAAAACATGACTACGATATTCTTAATGAACTTGAGGCGCGCTACGGATCACGCACTCAAATGCATCGCGGTGCAAAGATTGATGCATCGCGATACATCAATTTAATTGCATAACTCAATTTTGTATCGCATTGCATAAATTTTTGCACCACAATACATCAATTTTAATTACATGATCTAATTTTGCATCGTGCTGCAAAATCATAATGAATCAGACTTTCATGTCCTCTACCTTCTTCTTCCTTCTCCTTCGTCATAAGCATTTTTTTCTTCTTCTTTCTTCTCCTCCTCGCGCCGTCCCTCTTGAGAAATACGCCAACCAAGCACATGTTCATTACAATTTCGCACTTAGTGAATCAGAAAAATTATTTACCATTCGAGGGTGTTGCATCTGAACACCGACGAAGGGGCGCTGCCCCATCGACACCCGTGACCTGACCGGGCAGGTCAATTCTCGTTTCGTTGCGCAATAATCGTGATTTCGAACTCGTAAGTGTTGGGCAGAGCTATGGAAAAAGACGATCCGAACATTTTAGAAATAATATTTTGAAAATAAATTTTAGCGGTTGAAAAAAAACTTAGAATTGTAACGAAAAAATATTTGGGAAAAAGTATCTAGTTTCTCCACACAAAAAAAAAAAAAACATAATCAAAATACTTAAAAAAAAAAAAAAACTCCAATTGTTAGACAGAAGGACTGATTTGGATGGTCAAAATAGGCCAACTCCATAAGCTAATGGACTTTTTATTTTATTAAAAAAATATGAATAAAATAAAAAAAGAAACGAACGATTGGAGTACTAGTCATCTGTCTCAGTCTCTCCGATTTTGACCAAAAGGTGAGCCGAATCCGCCGGTCTACCACGTAAAGTTATCAAGTGATTTACATCATAAGACCAAAAAAAATTCATTAAATTAATAAAATAATTAATTAGAAAGACAATGTGGGGAAAATAAAATAATTAATTAGATACAACTCATTAAAAATTAATAAAATAATTAATTTAAAACTAAAAAACCTTTCCAATGGTGGCACAAAATCTAACATATGTATATATGCAACCATCTTTATCTCCATTAATAATAACTAGAAACTTGAAAAAATCAAAGAATTTTTTTTTTGATATCAAAATGAAACAAACCAAGTCTCTATTTATAGGTAAAAATGTATACTTTAATTCAAGAAAAAATAATTAAAAAAAATTTGGCTAAAAATTGATCAAGAAAGACAATGTGGGGAAAATAAAATATCAAATACTCACGTGATGACACATGTAAAAGGGAAGAGGGAGGAAAGCACTTGGGGGCGGAAGATGCACGCAAGATTGGGGTTCGGCCGATGATTTTTTTTTTGGTAAAATTATTAGATGATTTGGTTTTGATTATTTTATATTTGCCATTGAATGAGAAGATTCAATTTAGATTTGCCAATAAACCTCCATTGGTCTTGCTCTAATATTTTTTTAAATCGAAAAAATACACGTCATGCATTGAATGCACAGAAGCATGCATTGCAATGCATCAAGGGTTTTTATTTTTATTTTTTCGGTTTCGAAAAACATCGGCGTGTTTAGTGGTTAAACACTTTGAAAAGTGGACTAGCTAGCAATAGAAAATTTTGAGCCAATCTTTTTTTTTTCAATCTGGAAAAAGACACATGATGCATTGCGATGCTTAAATGTATGTATTATCTGATATCAATCGAGGCATCGTTGCATTGCATCACCACATCAATGATGCATTACGATTGATAATGATGTATTGTGATGAATCAAAAGTGTTTTTTTTTCAATCGATGTATAAGATTGATTAGATTGCGATTTTTACATATAAACAGTTCTTGTAGTGTTTGGAAAACAAAAAAGAACTAAGTCGAGCTAGAGAAGTCTTTATAGCTTTCAGCGGTGTTTAAAACTCCCCGCTACCGCGCATGTCCTCTCTCTACCGACTTTCTTAGTCGCCGCCTAATCGACAAGGGGCGCTACATCAAACCTCGTCGACCTTAATTTATTTTTGTAGCTTTGATTTTATGGCGTCACGGTGGCCAGGAGAAGGAAGGGGTCGGCGGAGAATGAAGGGAGTGGTAATGGTGAGGCGAGGGAGGTAATGGGGGGGCGAACTGGAGTAATATTTTTTTTGTTTTTAGTTTTAAACTTGACTGGTTTATTGCTTTTGGGTTGTTGAGAATTGAGATTAATGGTAGGTTTGTATATTTTTGTTCATTTTACAAATATAGACAAGTGTTTGATAAAATGACAAACATTAAAAAAAATTAATTTTGTAGTCAATGTGTTTGATATTTGATGTAAATTATATAAAAAAAAAGATAATTATACCTTAATTCTAGGCCCGCCTAAGGTCAGATGCATTAGTCCCTGGCGCTAGAGTCTTGGCCTGGTCTAACGATTTTAGAACATTGGCTTTGAACATCACCAATGCAATTGTGGATTTGATCCTGCGTGAGTAAGTAGGTAATTAACACTTTTAATCATATGTGTCATTTTTTCTATCTTAATTCACATTTAATCAAAATAGATCTTTAAAATGCAAATGTGGATGTAATCTTATGTGATATACATTTCACCACAAAAATAATATTTGACAAAAAAAAAAGAAAAAATAACAATCATTATAAAAAGTTTTTAAAAAGAATAATGATGATTAAGATATATTCATAATATAAAAGCTTCTTATTATTATCAACAATATAAATAAATTTAGTTATCGCATCATGTCAATATTTATATTAAAGAGAATTTTTCTTTCAAAAAATAAAGTGTAAATCTAGGCTACATCAAATTTTTTTCGCATCCACCACGTTAGAACAGGAGATGCTCACACCTCTCTAACTTCCAATCAGCTGAGCCAGACAAACCCTTTTAGCTCTCACCTCTCAAACTTCCAATCAGAAAGCGAATCGCCTTTCCCAGAAACCGCTTCCGCTTCTTTCCCTTCTCCAATTGGTCGATATTTCCATATTTTCCCGGAACCGTTAACAAACAAACAATCAATCCAACTAACTCCATCCATCCAATCTAATTTCCCCCAATTTAACTCAGCAAACCCCCCCTCTCCTCTCCTCTAAGGTCTTCAATTTGTTATCACTTCAGGTTCGTCTTCGGTCTTCCCAAATCTCTGCATTCTGTTTCATCAATACTACTTTAGTCTTACAGGCTTTACCCTATTGTAATCGGTTTTCTCTCAACGAAACCCTTGGATTCCTTGGGTTTCACAACCTCGCAATAACTCTATATCTATCCACAATTCCCCATTATTGAAATTTGAACGCCCCAAAAAAATCCAGCCTCCTCCTTTTAGTTTAAAATTTTCAAGCTCGAACCCTGGAGTTTGACTATTTTGAGCTCTAGGGTTCCTTCTTCAGAGAATGGATCTTCAATTAGTCAACAAGGGTTTAGACTTCTCTCGTAAGAACAAGAAATTGTTGATTTTGCTTAGTTTGTTTGGTTTCTCTAGCTATGGTGTGTATAAGGTTTATCACTTGCCTGCTGTTGCTAGGAAAAGAAAGAGATTTGTTAAGCTTGTGGGGGCTTTAATTTCTATTGTGGAGATGGTTTCAGATTCCGCTGAGACCATCAGTGTCGTCTCCAAGGACTTGAAGGAGTTCTTGGAGACTGATTCTGACCATATTCCAAATAGTTTGAAGCAATTGTCGAAAATTATTAAGTCTGATGAGTTCTCACAGTCTTTGGTTCGAGTTTCTCAGGCTGTTACGTTGGGGGTTTTGAGGGGCTACCAATCGGAAAGTGGGAGTGAGATTGAAGATGGGGAGAAAAATTCTAGTTTTCCCGACCGGGTTGTGGATAAGTTGATCTCTACTGCGGGTACTGGATTTGTTTCGGTTGTTGTTGGTTGCTTTGCTCGTAATCTGGTTTTGGGGTTTTATTCTAGTGTTCAATCACAAGATGGAAACCATCAATTCGGTGCCTCTTATGGCTGTTCAAATATGTCGGATTTGCCTAGATGGGTAGATGTGTTGTGCAGTGAGAAAAGCAGGTTAGTTTTAGGTGAATGTGTTAAGACGTTTGTGAGCACTGCAGTTTCTGTTTACCTTGATAAGACAATGAATGTCAATTTTTATGATGATATGTTCTCCGGGTTGACTGACCCTAAGCACCACACAAAAGCCAAGGACATTCTTGTGTCTGTCTGTAATGGTGCCGTGGAAACTTTAATTAAAACATCTCATCAGGTGCTGACGACATCAAAACCGGATTCAGAGTCTTGTTCAAGTTCCCCTCGTGCCATTCTTGATCAGAGTGATGCATCAAACAAAGCAAAAGACGGTGTTTATGAGCTGGAAAGAAAAGTTGAAGAGAAAAGAAGATCCTTTGACATTCAGAATAGTGGATGGGTGAGTAGTGTCTCATCCACATTGGCTGTTCCAAGCAATAGGAGATTCGTACTTGATGTGACTGGAAGAGTGACATTTGAAACTATCCGATCCCTTGTGGAGTTCTTTTTATGGAAGCTATCCGATGGACTGAAACCAAGTCTTAATGTTATTCGTGAAGAGGTGGTGAACAGGGGACTGGAAGTTGTTCGATTTTTTGGTGCCAAGGCTTCTGTCATCATTACCATATGTCTTGCCTTGTATTTACATATCCTGGGTGGTACTAGGGTTTTCTTGCCTGCTTAAAATTGATGGATTTCTTAGCTCCCTTGAAACTGCTTTCTGTAATGGACGGACATGCAAAACTCTATTGTCATGGCATCTTCAAGTATGTGTATATGTCTTTGTATCTCCACATATAGTTTATAACTACTTATAAATCTAGCTAAGGTTTTAAGTTTCTGGTCTACTCGTCTATGTTTTTTCAGTGTTAAAGTCTTTAGTTTAGGTGATGTAATTTATGCTCATATATACGCAAGTTGAAACTACAAGACAGGAACAGTTGAAGTTTTATTTCTTCGATGTGGTGTTCCTACCCTTCTGTGTTGTGGGTTATCTGAAAAAATATAACTGGAGAACTTTAAAACAGAGTGAACATTTCAAAAGTTCATTGTAATAGTGGCTTGCTATGTATAAATTCAATTAATTTGTATTTTGGGACTGAAATCTCTGTGGTTACTTATTGGTGTCTTTTTAGTTGAAGAATATCTTGTCTGAGATTTGAACGGCAACAGTGTATTTGCACTTTTGAGTTGGAATTAGTTTCCTTCTTTAGGATCAAAGGATTCAGTGTTGCGAAGACTCTCACTGTGGCTTCTATGTACTTAAGGTACCTAGGGCAGTACTCACCGATTGACTATGAAGGTCATTGTCTCGTTGATATAGCAATAACACATCCCAGTGAAATGCTGTATAATGTGATGCCAATTTTTGCTTTTTCTGTTGGAAATTTTTGTCTTCACCTTACTGAAACTTCTTAGTATCCTAAACCATGTAATTTTGAAGAATTTGAGCTTATTTTGAGAATTCGTGGTATTCAATTTCATAACAGAGTATCTTGCATTGGTCTTTGGGTGGGTAGTATAGGCCATCAGAAAAGTGAGGTGTGGCATACAAGGAGATAAGTATGAATGAACTTGGGAGTGAAATGGGATAGGAAAGGTGATGGAGGGTGGGATAGATGATTTGAAGTTGTGAAAAAGCAGTCTATGAAGGTATGGACAGTAGTTGTCATAGTTGATTGGGCTCTAAATAATCAAATATTGTAAAGAGTTGTTTGGTAAGATTATGTGTATATGCAAGGGTATGGATAACTAGATCTGAGATGCAAGAAGCATACTCAGAAGAGCCTGCTCTTTGTCAAAGGGATACAGCTTGGAGTTGGAGGTGATGAGTTGCTTTCAATAGAAATCCTTGTGAGTATGAGGATAGATTCCATAATGAAGCAGCCTGCAGGAGGATGGTTTCTGAAGTTAGTTCTTGGAGAGGAGCTGGCTCTAACCTGCAGCACCGATATATTCACAAAAAACTGTGTTGGTTCTTGCTCTACCTGCCATACCAACATCCTTGACCATCAAAGAGCCACCAAACCAAACCCCCTTCACCGTCATGGGTCGGTTAGAAGATTGTTATCATTTGAGTTTGCAAGTGTTTTGTGTGGATTTTGCAGTTCCACACACCTGGGAAAAGAGTTTCCAGATTCTCCTAATCACTAATCAGGTGAATATTCCATTCACTTCAACCCACCAATTTCGAGTGTAGTTATCGGTCAAAAGTGCCACACTCTCATGGTTGGTGTGCCGGTGATTACCTGGCACCATGCATTTCTATAATGCTGCTGTACTATTGGTCTTGTAGTATGTGGATTACTCTGTTCACGGTTCAGGGTCAACGTCAAAAGTCAAAACAACTTTTAAATTTGATTTGTATATTGAGACAGCCTCAAATTCCGCAGACTTAACTACTTGGTCATTTGTTGTAAAAATTAGACAATCATACTCGGCTGTCGCTGTTTCTGAATTTTCTCTATCGTCATTTACACCCATTTTTTTAACAAGACAATTCCTTTACGGTCTCTGAAAGAAAGGCTACCCTATTTTCAAATTGAAGTTAAGTACCTTTTTTTGTTGTTGAGATTCTTACCCTGGTAGTATAGAACATGGGTGGAAATTGGGTATTACTATTAAGTTCGGATAAAACTTTTATCTATTTAATATAATTAATGAGCAGTTTTGGATATTATCCAATAACACCTATTAATATTAATGAATGTGATTGGATAATTCTCAGTTCTATCAATTAATAAATGAATATTATTGGATCACTAAAACTTGGGTAAGACGGCTATATATATATTTTTTGTAAGATGAATCATTTAATCCAGCTCATCGTGTGTTGGCAGGTTGAGTTGCGAGAGAGTGAAACTCCGTCTTACGAATAAAGAACAGTTTTATAAAAAACTTTCCTTTATTAGATAACAAATGGGTATTATCCAAGATATTATTCATTTCTTTTATCCTTGAGGGCAGGGAACGTAATACACTACTCCCTTGGTTTTTATATAATCATTCTCTTTGATTCGACACACTTTTTTTAAAAAAGTAATTAACTGTATTACAAATATTGGTATAATGTGTGACTTTTCTTATTATATTTCCTTGAGCATGTGATCATAATTAATATTTGTATAAAAAGAGTAAAATAGTAGAAATTTAAAAAAGAAACTTTTGAAATATGACAATTACTCCCTCTGTTCCGCTCAAAGAATATTTACTTGAAAAATTTGATAATTAAGAGATATATTAATGTTATTAAGATTGGTCTTACTTACAAAAATAATAAAGCAAAATCAATATACTTACAAAACAAAGATAGTGGTAAAGGAGGGGACATAAGATCTTTGGAGGCATGCAGCGTGGGTTCGATACTTGGTGGAAGCACTTTGCTTTCTTCTGAGGTTGGACCTTGTATGTGTTATCAGTTGCACTGTTCTCAAACCCTGTATCATTTCGGGCACATCTCGCGATTTTCTTGGTAGTAGCAATGAGGGACCGGAACTACTACCCCAGGATTCAACCTGGTTAAAAAAAAAAAAAAAAGTGGAAGGTAAAGATGAAATGTTTTAAAAATTGTAAACATAATTTTTGAAAGTGGACTCTTAGTTTGAAACATCCAAAAATAATATAGTTGATTTTTTACTTAGAATAAAGGAAATATTTTTAAACGGATAAAAAAGGAAAGATAAACAATTATTTGAAAAGAGAATAAGTATTATTCACAAATCACATAACACGCATACACACACCGACCATATTCAAAAAATTTTAAGGATCTTCGATTCAGAAAAGCTTCAAGTTATATTTTCCAAAGTTCATTTCTGTAAGTTTTATGAAATTCAAGGGAGGACAGTTATTTATAACCGTTCTACCTAGTCCAATTTACTTTATCCGATTTTAAATTATCGTCCTTATTTTCTTTTACGTTTGTTTTAAAATAATTATCATGTTTTAAAAAATTTTCTGTTCAAAAAAACATTTTTACCACTTTGGTCTTACTTTTTCTACCTATTTTAATTATAACTAGATTTTGTATCTGTACCTATGACACGACACTAGTATGGGACAACGTCAGTATGCGACGGTATCAGAATTCAAAATAAACAATTTAAAATAAACACCTTTCGGTAATCAATTAAAACAATATGATCGTCCAACAGTGGGAAAAGAATAAAAAGTTAGTTTTGTAATTTTTTTTAGGGAAACAGGGGCGATACCTTGCTAGTTTTTAACAAAGTTGAGGGTAGGGATGATAAAATGGGTGTTATGAATAAATGAGTGTTAGGCTATTATCCATAGATAACCGTGGATAATAGTCTAACACTCATTTTACCACCCCTACTTGAGGGAGACAATCGGCATTGTCCTTGAGAAAAAGGATATATAATGAAAAGGAAAATTATACGGAGAATATAAGGAAAAAGATGCAAAGAATGAAAGGGATACAGATATCTCCTATATTGTTATTGGGATTCACTCTTGGCCAATAGTTAACTTTTTAAAATGGCTTAATCCTGACCAGTAGTTATGTTTTGTAAAAATAAATCCTGGCCAGTAGTTAACTTTTTAGAAAGACTGAGCTTAATTATAATATAGATACTTTTTTTAAATAATTGCATTAAAAAACTGCATTTCACCAATATTTTATAATACAATCAATTATATTTTTTTAAAACAATGTATCAGATAAAAAAAAATGATAATTTAAAGACATAGGGAGAATTATTGAATTAGATTCACCCTTTCAAAGCTACTAACATAAACATTGCAAATGCGAAATACATAAAAAAATTTCTTTTTATATTTAAATCTTAAAATTTCAGGATCAAATTAGATATCAGAACACCTAAACGTAACACCATTTAATATGTTAAATTACTCTATTACCCTATATCTCATTTAAACCAATTTGAACCTACAACATTAATTTTCTAATAATTAACCCCATTAAATGCCATAACCCTTAAATTACTCCCTCAACCAACCCCATTACTCCCAACCCCTCTAACTCCCCTCCCAAAACCGAGACCCTCTCCCTCTTCCCACCGTAATCTCCCCCTCTCTCTCAATTACTCTCTCAACCAACCCCCATTACCCCCAAAACCCAGCAGAAAATAGAGAAAAAGAGAAGAAGAAGAAGATGCTAATGAAGATTAATTTCCCAAAATCCAAGGAGAAGCCCGCCCCTGTTTTCTGGTAAAACAACCGCTAGATAGTAGCGGGCCTTCTTCACAACTGCCGCTAGATCAAGGCGGCACTAAATCGAAACTACCGCTAGAAAGGCGCGGATGTCAAGCAAAATAACCGTTGGGTGGTGGCGGATGTTTGACCAAACATCCGCTATATTCAGGCGGATGTTTGGCCAAACATTCGTTTCCTATTCGCGGATGTTTTTTTTTGGTTCAAATATGAGGATTGGTGTTTAAAAATTATTCGGCGTCGGCACGCGAGTCCTCTTCGTCTTCAGCAACGGAAAGGCTGATGAGATATTCCTCCTTCGTCTGTCCGTCGGTATCCAATTTCTGTTTCTTCAACAGCGGCGTCTCCGGTGATGAGGCCATTATTCACCGTCTTCTCTCTCTCTCTCAAATCCCCAGCGAAGAAACTTTCACTTTTTTTTGTTTTTGTTCACTTTTTTTTTGTTTTTGTTTTGTTGAAGATTGGGCCATCTGTTTTTGTTTTTAAATTTTTTGATGAAAGGCCATCAATAACGGGGTCATGAAATGATACTGTCCAGTCTTCTGTGATGCTGCCAGAGGTCAATTTGACCGGGTCTATTGATGAAGATAGAGAAGAAAAATAAAAATGGGAAGATGATGAATAGTAGGGTGGATGGATGGTGAAATGAATTGGGGGAGGGTATGTTGTAATTGAAGTTAGGGTTTTAATTTTGTTTTAATTAGAGTGGGGTATTATTGTCATTTTAGCTATTAAATGGTGTTGCGTTTAGTATTTTAGGTGTTACGTTTAGGGTAACTCATTAGATATTTACGATAGATAAACCTAATACATAACGGGTCAAAACTCATGGTTATCCATTTTGACAGGTTCTATTTTAGCAAGCTTTAGTATTGTGAAAGATTCGTACAATTTTGCATTACCCCAAGGTTGTAATTATGACCTATGTTAGCAAGGTAGCATGCTCTATTTTCTTGAGTCAAACTAATTTTTTTCGAATAAAAAATAATATATACTACATTTTTTATTATTTTTGAGAATCATAAACACATTTATTTGGAGTACTACGACATTAGGTGTTACATGATCATTCTTTTGAAAGGGTTACATTTTCATATTCAGTTAGACTCAAATAGTCAAAACAATGTAATAACTGAATAATATGTAATATGTTATTGCCAAAATAACGGCTTAAATACATATTTGCTCCCCAAATAACCCAACGAAAAAGATGATGATCCAAACCATAAACGGTAAGTGAAATGCCAAAAGAGCAACAGATGAATATATGGTCTTAAACCCATAATCTATTTTATTTATTTTGTGAGAAATAGGGAAACTGAATACATACTAAACAAGCATGCAATAGATACTGAATTGGGTTACCAAAATCTGAGTCTGACTAATAAATGAGAAGAAATTAAGGAACGATTCATGGGTGAGACCCATGACCAGGATGGTGCTGTGTATAGATGTAATCAATATGAGCATCCATTGTCTTCCTCGCAAGGCATTCTTCTGTCTCATTCCCCAATCCATCACAGCCAATTTCACCTCCCTGTTTCAATCAAATAACCCCAAAAATAAATTAATTATATATAACCCAAATATTAATAATATTGAAAGAAATTAAAGAGAGACGGAAAACAAAACAAATAAGAGAAACAAGAAAATTTTAAGGTTTGATTAGGAGCTCTAGCAACGTCGATGGGATGAATGGAAGTGGAGACATACCTTCAGCAATGAAGGCTCCGGACGAGCGGCGCATGTTAGCGTGAAATTAATGAGCAAGGCTATGACGAACATGGTGCTAAGTTTAGCCATGCCTTTCTTTACTTCTGTATTCACTATTCACAAGATTGTCGTTTGAGAATTGAGAGAGAGAATGAAGTGTTTGAGAATATATAGAGGGGATTGGGAGGTGGGGTTGAACCGTTGGAAGACAAGATCTCCGTGTATGGTAAGGGATCCGATTCGGCGAATCTATGGGATTTGACCCACTCCAACCGGAGTTCAGATCTTCTGTATCACTTGTGTGTATTACTGGTGTATTATTTTTTATTTTTACCATTACATCTCAATCATTGCATCTCAACTAATGATTGAGATAAAAAATGGTACACCGGCTATATAAACAAATGGTACAGGAGATTTGAACTCAACCAACCCTCGCTCGACTATTATGCCCTTTAATTGTTGGACCATTCAAATTATCATTTTAATGACCCTAAATAAATGTTTTTTTAATTTAAATCTTTTTTTCACATAAATTTTTTGAGTGTATTGTTTTTTTTATAATTATTAAATACACAATTCTTAATACACAAAAGATATTACAAATCGCTTGTTTATGATTTTGAAAAAATAAAAAATCACATTAACTTCACATTTAAAAAAAACAATCAATTTAACTTTAAAATATTAAAACATGATACTTCTTTAGGAATAGAGGAAGTAAAAAATTTAGGGCTTGTTTGGTAACCATTTCATTTCTAATATTTTTGTTTCTATTTCTAATTTGTTTGTGAAAAATAGAAATAGAAATATATTTGACAATAATTTCTATTTTTGATAAACTAGAAACGTTTCTTATTTTTGCCTAAAATTTAGAAATGAAAAAAAAATAATTTCTTTTTTAAGAGAAATTATTCTTTTTCGAAACTTGGAATAATCAAGATCGGTCAACTTAAATGAAGTCGAGCCTTTGAACTTTGACATGAAAATTTTCAACCCTAATTTTTTCCTACAATTACAACCCTAAACTCGTTAATCCATCTGACCCGACTTGAAAAATCACATAACCTAACGAAACCCGTTAATATTTTTGGGTTGCACGTGTAACCCGTTTTGACCCAAAAATATTAGCGGGTCAAGTTCATTACCCATTTTGACCCGATAGTTTTTACTCTATAAAATTATGAATTTTTTGGAGAAAATCGGGATTATGATGAGTCGTCCCGTTTTAACCTATCACTTGTTTAACTTGATTCATCTCAACTCGTTTGATATTCAGGTTCTAATGGGTTTTAACCCGTCACCCGTTCCAACTCGACCCAAACAGATAAGGAGCTGCTTATCCACATTTGTTTTAATAGTAGATGAAATAATGTAAATTATTATTCTACCAATTTCAATTGGATATAATATGTTATTATGGAAGTTGTAATACGTTAATTTTTTTGAAAAATAATACTCCCTCCGTCCCTAAATTATCGTCTTCCTTTCCTTTTTCGTC
Source organism: Codonopsis lanceolata (assembly GCA_013146195.2). Classification (NCBI taxonomy): domain Eukaryota; kingdom Viridiplantae; phylum Streptophyta; class Magnoliopsida; order Asterales; family Campanulaceae; genus Codonopsis; species Codonopsis lanceolata. The sequence goes on along the minus strand of JABEVN020000446.1, from coordinate 15,373 downwards.
CGTCCCAAAATAATTGTCCACTTTAAAACTTACCTTTTTAGAACATCACTTTTACCACTTTACCCTTACTTTGCAATCTACTTTAATTATGGGCCACATATACATGGACATTAAAGGAAACTACACATTAAACCAATATAAATAATCAAGTCAATTACTTTTTCTTAAACTGTGCGCCGGATCAATCAGGACGATTATTTAGGGACGGAGGGAGTATAACTTTGTGAAAGGAAATAAAAATATTTGTCAAAAATGTTTAACGTTTGTTTCTTTTTCATAATATGAATAGAAATAGCTATCAAACGTGTTTTTGTTTCTTGTAAAAAATAAAAAAGAAATAGAAACAAAGTGAAAGAGAAACATGTGAACAAAAAACAAAAGAAATAGAAATATTACCAAACACTACCTTAGGAATCACCAACGTTTGAACACAATAATACTAAGGTTGCTTGAGACAATGATAAAATTTCTCTTTGCCAAGGAGAAGACGCGGGTTCGATTCCCGCTATCCGCCCAAGATGAAGTCATTTGGAGGAGGTAGTGAAAAAGGGGGATGGATAGAACCAATACACTATTGCGGCGGACTCTACCTAATCTAACTCAGAACAAGTAGCTCTGAGCATCTCACTCCAAGGTCCAAGCTCAGCCCGATATGCATCTCCTTAGTCGCAACCATCGTCTTGTCTTTCCTTCGGCGATTGAGGGATAGTGCTTGACCTATCTTGGTAAGTACACGATTTGTCTATTTTGCTCTTAAAAATGGAGTGTGACAAATCTTTCTCTCTCACATATATATATATATATATATATATATATATATATATATACACTAGATATTCATGTCCGTGCATATGGCACGGTGCCAATATATATATATATATATATATGATTTTATTTATGATTTTTTGTCTACTTCACCAGATTAAAAGCTATCAAAACAAATACTTTCAATGAAATCACAAAAACTCACAATTCATTATAACTAAATGAAATATATGAATATTTTTTTGTTTATTTCATCGGATCAAAATTCTTAAAAGAAATATTACGAACAAAATTACAAATACTCATTATTGATATTAAATATATGACTTACTAACAAAAATATATAGATTTGAAATTTTGTTGTCCATTTCATCATATTCAAAATTTAAAAATCATCAAAAGTTCATCTAAAACACGAATGTACATGATTAATTATAAATGACTAACAGATCTAAAAAAATATATCGATTTGAAATAAATAAAATTTAACAAATACTTCAAGTAACAAGAACTATATAATGGTAAATAACAAAACGAAACAAACAATAGTGCAACATAATTTTTCCTCTAACAAAGAGGAAATGTTTCGAAAGTGTAAAGTTACCTCTCTTTTTAAAAAAATGAACCGACCATTTAATCATGAACGAATTGATTTGTCGTTGTGTTCGAAAAGTAATCAGATTTACATCAAATTGTAGAGTGCCCAAGTATTCTCACTTGGAAAGCTACCTTGATGATCCCCCTTTATAGAGTTCTATATTTTCGAGGATAGAGAATGGGGAGAGGGATAAAGAGTAAAGGGAGCAAAGAAGAAAAACTAAAATGAGAGTTGGTTCCATAAGTTGGGTTAATAGTTTGTTTTTTCTTTGGTGAGAGGGCAAGGTTGCTGGAATAAATATCATGACAAGAGGTAGCGAGACTCAAGACAAGAGTTTTTAATATATATATATATATATATATATATACTCTAAAACGATGTCGTTTTAATATCCGTGAGTGGGGCGAAGTAACAAAGCCAAGAGATTACATTTGTCTTTTTAATTGTTATTGATTATTGATATTGAAATAAGCCATAAACAGGCTTAAATCGGTACAAATAGAATTATTTGAGTCAATTTTCAATTGATCATCATCAATTAAATTTGTTTAGAGTAAGTTTTGTCATTCAATTAATATGTGTCAAGTTATGAACACGTCAAACCCATTTATAATAATTTTTTGTCTTTTAAAGGTTTGAAAAGAATATGGTGAAAATTGTGTCGGTCTCTTTTGACATGTATTCAACCACTATCCACTATGTTTTTTTAATGGAAAAAACATTTTTGATGTAAAAGGACGAGTATACCTTTAATGAATCGGACACGCTTGCGATAAGCATCAGTTCATACATTGTCATGCATGATTCAAAATTGTGTAATTGTCATTCTCATTCCATAGCAGTGCATCACGATTTTAAATAGATGCTTCACGTTCAAACTGGTATATTTTCAATTCATAGCAATGTATTGTGATTCTAAATGGATGCATCGCGAATCCAAATCGACGTATCGCTACTAAAAATCCATACAATGTGATACACATTTTTTTATTTTCATTTTAATTATTTATTTAATTTTCATAAATTGCAGTTATTCCAATTTATTTATTTTATTATTGTTAATCAACTGACACATATATTTCTTTATTTTCATAATAATTTTTAATCAAATGAATCAAATGATATTTTTCTATTCATTGAAATAATCTCCTCTTTTAGTTTTGTTTTTTGTCTTCATTTTGCTTGATTATAATTTAACTGAGTATAATTTGATTGAAAAATATATATGTTAGTGCGTTTAACGCACATGTATAAAGCTAGTTAAACCATAAAAGAGACCAAAAGTGGCCATCCACTATTCTTAGCAATCAAAGTCGAGGCTGCCAACATTAGGGAAAAGCTGATTTTCAGCTTTTTGCCTTCAAGTTTCCACAATTTGCACTTTGGTCCCTAAAGTCTTCAATTCAACATAAAGTGCCTAAATTTTGTACAATTGTTTCCCAAGTCTCCAAAACTATAAAACAACACTAAAATATATGTTTAGACAACAAAACCCTAGAGAAATAGCAACATTTAAGCTGGAATGATACCTAATAAATGAGTATAAAACTCATTTATCACCAAGTAATCTGCAGGCAACGGTGTATACGACCAGGTATCTGACGGTGGTCAGAGTCAGCTTGCAGCGGAGCGCATTGGTCGTATTCAGGAATTCGCAAATAAAGGGGTCTAGGGGTAACCTAAGCCCGACCAGGAAAAAGTCAAAAAGTAAAAAATCATTTTGTCCCCTTGGGTGGCATGTTCATTGTGTTCAATATTCAGGTCGAAGGCCTTCTCCTGGTAGTTTTTGTGATCTATACCCAACGAGTAGAACCACCCCGTCACATCTTCTTTACTTTCAAATTCATCCAAAGTTATTTCCCAACTGAGTTCCTTTTTGGTGACAGGCTTTTTGCCTTTGCGGCAGCAGCCCTTTTTCTCGTTTCTTTAGGAGCACTCGTGCTCGGAGAAAGCAAGCCAGATCTCAAGCTCACCTCAACTCTTTCCTTGCCATCTTTGGCCACAGCTTCTTACTTGGTATTTTCAGTTACAAGTTTATCAGTTGCGGCAGTAATTTCGAGGGGACCCGTCCTTTCAGAGTCCGAGCTACCAGAGGGATGTGCAACAAGGGCAGCAGCTGGGGTGCTTAAAGCTTCAACGATCTGGATTTCCGAGCTGGTATGCTCGGAACTTTGCTGCTCAACTTCAAAGCTCTCTTCAGGTTCATGTGAAGCTTCATGGTCATAGCTATGCCCCTTGATCTTAGATCCACTCTCTTCGCGGGATGAGATCCTACAGGAATCAAGGAAAAGGCAAATTAATTCCTGACCGAAAAAATAAGTATGAAGGGGCAGGTAAAACCCTCGGTTATCTTGAACCAGTGAACATGGCACTAGCTTGGTATTCCTCGATTCCTGCCTATGTGTGTGCTTGTGTTGGTCCGAAACCTGATAAAAGGCAGTCGAAGGCTGGAGAACCCAAAAACCCAAAAAAGGGCAGGGACCATGAAAATTAACAAAACGGAAAGCTAGAAAGAAATAAGGGAAATCAGATTCCCGAGTGTTCATTGTGGGTAGATTCCATACCATAACTAGTTCATCATCATATGCCTAACAAACATCATCGAATCCCAGATCTAGGGTTCTAGCGAAGAAAACAAAATGGAGGAAATCAAGTTCAAACAAGGGTTAAATTAAGACATTACCTACTGAATGTAAGGGCTATTGATTCAAGCCGATGCAATGGAGTTGTCGTCGAAGTGAATCCAGAAACAACTACGACGATTTCAAGAATAACACAAAGGAAAGCTAGAGAGTATGAAGGCTTGAGAATACGAGAGCTTGTAAAAGAGTAGAAGGTTAAGAGCTCCAGAGCTTTTATAGATGGTTTGGAGAGGCAAAATGAAGGGAAAATGCAAAGGGAAATGATTGTTTGGGTATGCAGCGTTGGAAACGAGGCATCACATTAAATGTCGCCTTGAGAAAAGTGCGCGCGTGGATGCTTTTTGGGGTGAACGACGGTTACACATGGCACATCCACTTAACACACGCCTGATACTACACGCTGTCACCTACTACCAAAGAATCTAGCTTCCTGTGTTGTCTAGCAGCCTCTTCGACGTCCTTCGCCAAATAAACAAAGTGACCAAGTCTTTTAGCGGTTAAGTGGTGAAACAAGTCAGTATATGCTCCTTGTTCCGAGCATATGTGTTTGCCAGGCAAGAAGTAGGGGGCCAATGAGCTATCTGGCCCAAAAGGCCCAAGCACCAGTCATGTGCCAAGCACGTCATCACCATTGTCACGAGTGGATCACGTGCATTCATCATGGTGCGAGCTCAACTCATAAGCGAGCAGGGATAGATCTCTGGCCTCCACAACATACCAAGTAAGCAGCACTCCTGCCCGTCGTCTAGGGGCCAAGAGTGTAGCGAGCAGGCATATGTCTCAACGGGCGTGGCCAGCCCATCTAGTTGTACGGTAACGATCGTCCGAAACATGGGTAGTTAATGCCAGGAAATCCGACCCCACGTTCTGGACTGGCCATGGTCGTGCCCCCATTTCCCGCTTACACATTCATTGCCCACGTCCCAGTCTTCAAGGCTGACCTTATATAAACTCTTCTCGAACAAAGGGAGATGTACATTCACAAATACTCAGGCTGAAACTCTGTCAAAATATACTTGTACTTGCTGGCTTACTGATTATCACACCGGAGTGTATTTGCAGGGTAAGCCCCTGGCCAGGTCACAGTTGCTTTTAGTTTTCTTTGATAGGTTTGGGCCTCGAACTAAGGATAGATTGAAAACCAGATATCCGATTACATTAAGCCTAGTGTATCCGCGTAATTTTGGATACATCACAATACAAGAGATGTATCACACATTGTTTAGAAAAAGATGTTGGTTTCAAAACTCTTTAGATAAAATACTACTTATTTTTATGTTATAACCAATAGAAGAGATGTATCTCACATTTTTTAAAAGAGATGTTGATTTCAAAAGTTTTTATATAAAAGACTATTATTATTACTGTAGAATAATGTATCCCACATTTGTTAGAAATTAGTGTTGGTTTAAAAATACTATTATTACTAATAGAAAAGATGTATACCACATGATTAGAAAAATATATTTATTTTAAAAGTCTTTAGATAAAAGTTTTAAACTTTTATTACCGATAGAAATAGAAAAGAAGTATCTCACATGACTAGAATATGAATAATAATTTTAAAAATCTCAAAATAAATATTTTAATACCATAAAGTCTAAAATTTAAGGTGTCTACTAACACAGATAAGTTAAAAGCTTTCATTTGGACGAAAATTTATTTTTCTTTTCATTTATGACAATGATGATAAGAATCGTACAATATTATTTTTATTATTAACATTACTATTGTTATTATTATTATTATTATTATTATCATTATTATTATTATTATTATTATTATTATTATTATTATTATTATTATTATTATTATAACAATAAGATGTCGTTTGGTAGTCAGGATTAAAGTCAGATAGGATTAATAAGACGAGTTGTATGATGTTTGGTACGCAATAGGTGGTCGGGACTAATAGCACGAGTTATCCGGATAAAGTCATTATCCCCTCACTATTAATACCAAGGGGGAGGGTGGTATTATTAGCTCCCTCACTAAAAAAATTGGGATTAATATTTGTAATCTCAAAACTACCCCCAATATACAAGTGATGATTAATAGCGAGGGTACTAATAATACTTGGATTAATAATATTGTTTATCCTTGTCCGACTACCAAATAAGCCCTAATACTATTATTATTCTCAAGCATTCATGTGTGACTCATTGTTTCTCAACCAATACCTATTAATAATAGGTATTAATAATTAATACAATAATAAGATATTAATCTCTACTATTGTTAATAGTAGAAGTCTTATATATATATAAATTTACAACCCACATTATTTTCAAGCCAATGAGAGATACAACTCTAGTAGTAATAAAATGTTAGATTTTTAATCTAATGACTTTTAAAACTTAAATCAATTTATGACCAATATGAAATGCATCTCTACTAATATTACCAATAGAAAAATATATCTTACATTGGTTATAAATTTTGAAAGTATTTTGATAAAAGATTTTTACTTTTATCACCATAAAATAGATGTATCTTACATTGTTTAGAAACAAATGTTAGTTTTAAAGTCCTATATTAAAGACTTCTACTCTTATTACCAATAAAAATAAGTATATCACATTGTTTAAAAATAAATGTTGGTTTAAAAAGTCTTAAGATTAAAAACTTTTTGTTGCAAATAGAATAGATGCATATATCTCACATTGGTTACAAAATATTCTACTATTATTATCAATATAAGATATGTATCCAACATTGGTTAGAAATGAATGTTGGTTTTAAAAATACTATTATTACCAATAGAATAGATGTATCATATAGTTGGTAGAGGGTAATGTTGGTTTTTAAAGTCTTTAGATATAAAACTTTTACAATTATTACCAATAAAAGATGTATATCTCACATTTGTTAAAAAGTGATGTTGATTTAAAAAGTATTTAGATAAAATACTTTTAGTTTTAACATCAATATAATAGAAGAGATGTATCCCACACTATTTAGAAATAGAGGTTGGTTATAAATTTTTTTAAGATAAAAGACTTCTACTATTATTACCAAATGAGGATATATATCTCACATTGATTAGAAAGTGATGATGATTTTAAAAGTCTACCATTATTAACAATAGAAGAGAAGTATTTCACATTGGTTTAAAAAGTGATATTGGTTTAAAAACTTTTTAGATGATGAATTCCACATTGGTTACAAAGAAATATATCTCACATTATTTAGAAATGAGTATTGATTATAAACGTCATTAGATAAATGCATTTTTATGTTATTATCAATAGAAAATATGTATATCATATTGTTTAAAAATGAATGTTGGTTAAAAAGTCTTTTATCTACTACTATTATTACTAATAGAAAATATGTATACCACATGGTTAGAGTGTGGTGTTGATTTTAAAAGTCTTTAGATAAAAGATTTAAACTTTCATTACCAATAGAAATAGAAAATAAGTATCCCACATTGTTTAAAAATGAATTACGATTTTGAAAGTTTTTAACAAAAAGACTTCTACTATTATTATCAAGTTAGATATTAATTTTAAAAGTCTTTAGATCAAATATTTTTACTATTATTACTAATATAAAATATGTATCTCACGTTAGTTACAAACTTATGTTAATTTTAAAAGTATTTATGTAAAAAAAATCGTTTAATATTAGTAACAATTATAGAAAAAAAATTATTATAACCATGGAAGAGATTAACAATCTAATTATAATGTCCAAAAGTTATATTATTATTACAATATATATATATATATATATATATATATATATATATATATATATCTCACATTGTAACCGTGCGGAGCACATGCTATTACAAATAATAGTGAAATGCTTTGTAACCAATATGAGATACATGCATATATTTTATTTGTATAGCATATATATATATATATATATATATATATATATATATATATATATATTTTGTAATAATAATATAATAATATATATAATAACAATAATATATATATATATATATATATATATATATATATATATATATATATAATATATATACTTTGTAATAATAATATATATATATATATATATATATATATATATATATATATATATATATATATATATATATAATAACAAATGTGATTTTTCCGCCTAAATGTTTTCCATAAATGAAAACACAAATATGCATCAGAAGTTGAAACACTTTGTTTTATTACATTTTTCTTAGTTTTTATACTAAACATTTAATTAACAAGACATTGGAAATTGGAACACTTAATTTGTTTATTACATTTTCTTTATATATATAATGACAAATGTAATTAGCATATTCAAATATAGCAAGATCCCTTCAAAATGCACTTGCCAAAAATAGGAAGATATATATAATGACAAATGTAATTTGTTTTTCTCAAGATTGCTAGATAACCACTATAACTACTTACAAAATAAGTATACTATTTACATATGAACACATATATAAGTATAGATAAGTAAATAAAAAAACATAAGAAGCTGTTAAGAAATTAAATACCATTAATCTAAGAGGGAATGTCTTTTCTCTTTTTACCAATATGCAAGGGAAACAAGACTAACAATCTAAAAACTCAACAAACATTGCTTACTCAGCCATAAATGTGCTTCCTCTTTGAATATTAATTTACTTGTGAGTTTTGTCAAGACAAATTCTATCCATAGGAGCTAAAAAACAAGTACATAGTCAAATATAATTTGATGAATTGAACAAATATGGACCCTTAAAGTTTGTCATGTCTAATTTGATACTCAACAAGCATTGTTTACTTAGCCTTAAATGTGTTTTCTCCTTGAATATAAATGCTCTGTGACCGTTTTTGTTATGTATAACCACGTAATTTCACCGGCAAAAATAGTAGCATCAGTTATGATATACTGGATTAGTGGACTTTTAAAGATCAACAAGATTCTGGTGAGAGGTGACAACATCATCATTACCGGATTTCATTTTCGCTCATTGACATTGGAAGATGAATATGAGCAAGTAAATCATAGTCTAATTGCTCTGGGAATATGTACGATGACTATAGAGGGGTGTGATTATGAATATGGGCGAGTAGCCGATTATATCATACTCTATGAGAGGTACAATGAATTGAGAAGCAATCATAGTCTAAATGTCTATTTTATTGTCTATTGAATTGGGCTTAAATATTTGTAGATATAGTTGTAATAATTAAGTACACATATTATCAGTGTCACATCATTTGGGTGATACTGTTAATGAAAGGGTTTATGAGTCGGGGACATTTTGGTCATTTCGGGGAAGGGATGACTGTAGGAAGTATGTAATTTGAATTACTTTTCTTTGGTTTATCATCATTTGAATTTGTTATATAATTTTTATTATCTAACAAATATATATTCACCTAAAAACGTATTCTAAAATATATATGAATTTTTCATTCATGTAATAAGCAATAATTAAATTCACTTATATTTTTATCCTTGCATTTTAATTATGTGTTTAATTTTCATAACACACTAACTAAAAGATAAAAATCATTATATTAATATTGATTAATATAGATTACGTGAGTTTTGTTATGTGATAGTGATAGTAGTAGTAATTGTACATATTTAATCATAGTGATAGTAGTAGTAATCGCACATATTTAATGACAAATGTTGTATTTAAAAAAATTCTAAATTTTATAAAATATTTTATTTATTTATTATATTCTCTATTAATAATTTTATTTTTTCTTAATCGATGCGTTATAATAATTTGTTCAGTTTATGTACATATCGAACTCACAATCTTTATGGTACAATTATTTGATTATTTTATTTATTATCATTAAAGTTTTTAATCATGATATTAATTTTACAATAATCTATTCTTTTAATTTTATTTTTTCACTTCATGTTACTTATGTGTAATTTGATTGAAAAGGATATATGACGTGCGTGTAACGCACGGGTGTAAAGCTAGTTACAAATAGAAGAAATACATCATATATTGATTAGAAAATGATATTGGTTTTCAAAGTCTTTAGATAGAAGACTTATACCATTATTATCAATAGAAGATGTATATCTCACATTAGTTAGAAAGTGATGTTGACTTAATTTTGGGCTAAATGCACCATTAGTCCATGAACTTTGGCCAAATTCATCATCAGTCCCCTAACTTCAAAATTCATTGACCAAACATCACCTTTTTTGTTCACCGTTAGTCCCTAGCCCTAACGCCATTAGTGCATTGTTGTTAAGCGAGCATATGTTAGTCACATGCACAAAATTTGAGGGCAAAATATGCTTTTTCATTTCAAATAAGGGGTCAGTTTGTTATCATCATCAAAACAGGGGGTCATGGATAACATCATCAAAATAATGGGGTCAATTGAAGTTTTTAATACCCAGCTTATCTTTACCCAGACTCCCTCCCGATCGGCGTTGTTAGCCGCACCCCTCTCAATCTCTGCCGCGCCATCTCCATGTGCTCCCAAGTCCTCTCCCCCCCGTCTCCCTAACATCATCTACGTCTTCACCTTCCTCCTCTGCGAATCCCACGTCTCTGGCCACCAACCCCGTTGCGTCATCCATGTTTGTCCTCCGCAGCACAGATTAAGTTCAAGGCTTTCGCGATGAGCAACCCGTCTGTTAGTCCCAAAGGGCACAATACTAGGCTAGAAGGGGGGGTTGAATAGCCTAGTTACACTTAAAACTTTTCGTAATCTTTCCTAAAACAAGTACTTACAACCTATTGAAAAGGTTGAAGTAACGGAAGACTTGTAAGGAAGACAGACTAAGTCTGTTGGTGAAGCACTACCAGTAGACTTGGCTGTTTACTGAAGTTTGCAGCTCAAAGGATTAAGTTAAGACGACGATAACAATATAAGGCAGTAAGAAACAGAACTTAAAGAACACAATTATTTTGAAATGGTTCGCACTATAAAGAGTGTTACGTCCACCACTAAAGCAATCAACCTTGGATTTAAATGTGCACTATATTTTCCACTAGTTATATTACAGAAATCTCTAATGGATCATGTACAAAATATTTGACTTTTGTTTGGGGGTGGGGGAATTGAATATCTGGAAACAGAATATTCAAGGTGCAGAAGAATAGTAATGAATACAACAATAAGAAGTAAATGAGTAACAGTTGATGCAAATCTTGTTGTTGTTGTTGAAGACTTCTTTGATCACTTTATGATCTCTTGAATGCACTGAGTATGATGACTTGATGTTGTTAAATAAATTAAGAGCATTGTGTTCTTCAGTATTAAATGGCAGTATTTATATCGGAGCATCCTTGAGACCGTTGGGGAAGATGAAGTGAATAACAACTCTATTAGGTTGAGTGCATTAAATTCATGTAGCTGCTTTGTTGACTTCATCTTCAACTGGAACTGATCAGGGTATGGAGATGAGTAGGAACTGGAACTAGCAGTGGGCGACAAACAGAGTTGCAGACCTACAATAGTTGGTACAGTATGTTTGTGTCAGACTGCAAACTTGCTCTGCCATGTTCAGGAGGCGAAAGTCTTCATTCTTCGAAAAGCTGGAAAGGCGTGTCTTGGAAATCAGAAGTCAAATGATGTTGAATAAATTCAAACTTAATTCATAATATCTGAATTAATGATTCACTTGATGAGTTGGACATCCTGATAATCTTGACACGTCATGTTGTCCAAAGGCAAACAAGGTCTGCTGGTGAAAACTGTTGGTGAAGCCTTTGCCGAAGTCTTCTGCCGAAATCAGTGAAGTCTAAAAAACTATTCTAAAGGCAAAGTTTTATGCACAGTTGTCACGCTAACTGGTACACATCTCATTTAGCCACTAAGTATAGAACCTAAAGTAATGAATAAGCAAATGCAAATTAAGATACAGTGAGAAACAACAATCTCCTTCTATTTGCATCTGGTCATCATTATATACTTACAAGTGAGGGCTATGAAAGCTTAAGGACAGATAATAGCATGTCAGAAAATACTTTTAAGTTTTATAACAGCAGACATGCCTCTATCAAAAAGAACACCTCAAATGTAACAACTAATCTAAGTGCTTACAGCAGAAGAGATTAGAAAGAACAAACACAAGGATTAGAGTAAACAATTTAAATAAATTTAAACTAGATGTTTAAATTCCAAGAAAGTATGTGAATTAAATAACATGAAGTTTAAACAACATATATTTTTGAAACAAATAACGTCTGTATTTCAAACAAGAAGTTTAATAGTTACAGAGTTTTTCAAAAAGATAGATACAAAGAATAAGGATTTGAAAAGATACGAGCTACCATGACCTTTTTCATTTTCCTTTGGCTACTCTGTCACATGCTTCTCTTTCTTGGCATATATGCTCGAGTTCTTCAACTCTTCTGGTGTACTCTTCATCATCAGAGTTTTGTTGTCTGTGTTAGAACATTAATTCATATAAGACTTGTACACATAATCAAGAATAAGATCATGTTTTTCACATAAGCATAATGAACGTAAATTGAAGACATACCGAAACCAATTGACGCCATTAATACGGAGTAATTGAATCCGATTGGCTGTAATGCGGAACAAGAGTCTTCAATTCAAGTGGGTTTTAGTTTTCACCCTCTTATCTATTTCACATGCAATGGAACATATGTATTTTTGTGGAGGCAACTGTTAAGGTAAAAGAACGTAAGAAACCCTAATCCCCAAAAGACTTTAAATAGATAGGAGGTGGAACCAAACCCTAAAGTGTAATTAATCTCCCACCGTCCATCAAGGTGTAGAGATTTATTGGGCCTATTAAGATTTAATATACTTTAAGTATATTAGATGACTAAATTATATAAGCACATAATGTTATTTGACTAATATAATTAATTAAGGTTCGTAACCAATAGTTAGTTTATTATAAGTTAAACCCATAGGTCACAAAACATGGGCTAGACCCCGTCGGGTCTAACATTCTCCCACTTGTCCAAGGTCATACTTAGAATAACCTCATAAGTTTGGTTTAATAAGAACGAACTATCATCTCTTAAGTTAGGTCATATTCTACAAAATACTATAATCAAATCAAAAGCAGTATATGTGTCCATTATTGTCACACAACCATCCTTCGGTTATAATCACAATATCTTAATAAAACACGACAGTCAAATACCTTAATAGCATGAACAAATATCTAATGGTTTCATAAAAATAACGATACAACCATGTTCATGAAGTTCAACTTAAGTGTTAGTTTCATAAACCTCAAATGTGCACTTTAAACAAGAAGTAACTAACCGTTAGTCATGATGTCCAAAATCAAGAAAACATAAAGTGATCACTTACAAAATAGTTTTATAGCAAGAACTCCATTATCTAAAGGGAAAAACTTTCTACCAAACCCATGCTAGCAACATGTTTTCGAAAAAGATTGGGTGGTAAGCCTTTCGTCATGGGATCCACTAGCATAGCGGATGTACTAATGTGCTGAATAGATACTACTTGATCATGGACTCTTTCCCTCACAACAAGATACTTGATATCGATGTGTTTTGTAGCACCGCTTGACTTGTTGTTCTCGGAAAAGAAAACAACAGCTTGATTATCACAATATATCAAAAGTGGTCTAGATATGGTATCAACCACTTCTAAGTCCTCGTGAATGAAATTCTTCAACCAAACACCGTGACAAGTAGTCTCATAGCATGCTATGAACTCTGCCTCCATAGTGGAAGAAGCCGTTAATGATTGCTTGACACTCTTCCATGAAACTGGTCCTCTAGCAAGCATGAATATGTAACCTGACGTGGATTTCTTGGTATCGTTGCATCCAACATAATCAGAATCAGAATAGCCAATAACTTCAAGGCTATCTGCTTTTTCAGAGGTAAGCATAATGTCTTTGGTACCTTATAAGTAGCCCATTACTTTCTTGGTTGCTTTCCAGTGACCCATTCCTGGGTTTATCTGATAACGTCCAAGCATACCAGCTGCGTACGCTAAATATGGGCGAGTACAAACTTGAGCATACATTATACTCCCAACTGCAAAAGCATAGGGAATGTGATCCATTGCATCAAGCTCAAGTTGGTTCCTAGGACATTGTAGGAGACTGAATTTGTCACCCTTAACAATGTGGGCAACATCGAGAACAAGCGTGCATGTTGAACTTTTGAGTACTTTATCAATATAAGCCTTTTGAGATAAGCCCAAAATACCCCGAGACCTATCACGGTGAATTTCAATGCCTAAGACGTAAGAGGCTTCACCAAGATCTTTCATATCAAAATTCTTTGAAAGAAAAGATTTGGTCTCATGTAACATGTCTTTATCACTACTTGCAAGCAAAATATCATCAACATACATGACTAAGATGATAAATTTGCTCCCACTAACCTTTAGGTATATACATTGATCCACAACATTCTCAATAAATCAATTTACTAATCACATCATGAAATTTCAAGTACCATTGTTCGAGGCTTGTTTTAGACCATAAATGGATTTCTTTTAACTCACATACCATGTTCTTGCCCTCAACCTCAAAACCTCGAGGTTGTCTCATAAAGACTTTAAGAAACAAGTCACCATGGCGAATGCAAGTAACATCCATATGATGTAAATCCTAAATCGTAATGAGCTACAAGGGCTATGACTATACGAAAAGAATTTTTCGGCATCGTGAAAAGTTTCAAAATAATTCTTCCCTTTGAGTGAACCTTTAGCAACTGGGGCCTAAATTTTATATCGCTCAACATTGCCTTTGGGAGTCGCTTAGTTTTATAGATCTATCTACAACCTATAGCTTTCGCTCTTTCAAGCAATTCAACGAGATCCGTATATATTTTTTCTTCATTGATTCTAACTCATCATTCATGCATCAAGCCACCGAGTTGAATGGTCACTTTGGTGCTTCTTGGAAGAACTTAGGATCATTTCCAATGCCAAGATCATAGTCAACCTCTTCAAGGTATACAAAATCATCGATCTCGTTGGTTTTCTAGCCCTCTCGACCTTCAAGAGGTTGTTCATTAGCGTGAGGTTCATTAGGCTCATTAATGGGTTCAACATTAGTACAATTCAAGTGTATCAACATTCTCAATAGATCTAAGATTTGATCCTCATCGAAGGTACCGTGCTACAACATTTTGAGGACGGGAATCTGAAACATATTTCTTGGTGTACTCCCACTATAACGGCCGATTTTCTAAAATTACGCATACCTTGTTTCAACAATTCTAGTGGTATGAGATGGACAAGTAAAACGAAAACCCTTTGATCGTTCGGGGTAGCCTATAAAGTAACAACTTATGGTTTTAGGATTGAGTTTCTTAATATGTGGGTTGAAAATTTTAGCCTTTGCATGACAGCCCCATACATGCAAATAACCCAAACTAGGTTTCCTTTGTGTCCATAATTAAGTAAGGCGTTTTAGGCACGGACTTACTAGGAACTCTATTAGTACC
>JABEVN020000445.1:0-31715 GCA_013146195.2 Codonopsis lanceolata | reverse complement strand
TCCTTATCGTGGACCCCGATTGAGCTCACTCAGAATTTGCACATTCTCATACTCCCATCCTTCTTTTTCACGATACGGAGCGCCCCAAGGTGAAACACTTGCTCTAATCAAATCTTTCAACAACAATTCTCAATTGTCTTTTTTAACTCCTTAAGTGCCTCATTGGTGCCATTCTATATGGCTTTTAGAAATAGGC
The DNA here is from genome assembly GCA_013146195.2 of Codonopsis lanceolata. Lineage (NCBI taxonomy): Eukaryota > Viridiplantae > Streptophyta > Magnoliopsida > Asterales > Campanulaceae > Codonopsis > Codonopsis lanceolata. Next base: position 31,519 of record JABEVN020000445.1, on the reverse strand, counting down.
CCCGGTGCTAGATCGATTCAAAACTCTACCTCCCAGGTGGAAGACCAAGTAAATCCTCCGGAAACACATCCTCAAACTCCTTAACCACGGATAAAGACTCCAACTTAACCCCTTCGACTTTGATATCGGAGGCTATAGCCTCTGCAACCCTTCCTTAACAACCTCTCCAAGGAAAAAAATAATACAAGATGGAACTACTTGGTTTAGACCCCTTAAAGCGAAATTTCGCCTCACCCAGATGCAAAATACGACTTCCTTCTCGAAACAGTCTTACCTTGGCATGAAACGCCTAGCCAATCCATGCCTAATATTAGATCAAAGTTTTGGATATCTAAAGGTAGCAAATCAATAGGCATTTCTCTATCCTCCAGCTCAAGGGCATGACTTATACCTTCATGTGGATTCTTTAGTAGGCGTGTCATAACTAGTCAACTTGCACTTTGAGAACACAATTTCATAATACTATGTGCAGAGCATGGGTATATAATTGAGTGTGTGGCACGGGGATCAATCAATGCATATACGTCACGAGTAAAAGTCGGGACTGCACTGCCACCACATCATCTAGCCCTTCTCAGATCTCTAGCTAATCATTGCAAATTAAATATCCTTCCATGTCCTATTGGTTTGTTCTTATCTTCCTCTCAAGCTCCTCTGATTAGCACCACCCTTCGGTGGTTCACAAGGGGCCCACGGACTTATGTCCCACCTTGCCTTTGCAATTGAAACAAGCTCCCTTTGTCCAAAAAGCATGCTTCATCTTGTGGTTCTTCCCACACTGCCGCAAATGCGATTGGTATTACGATTTGCACCCCTGCCCCTGGTTATGCCATTGATTCTAATTTCGGTCCCTAGTTACGATTACGCCACCTTTGGTTCTCTCGATGCCCTTGGTTCGATTCCGCCACGATTACGCTAATGACCATGATTATAATTCGACTTGGCTGGTTGGTCCTACTACATTAATTATCATTGCCTCTCGGTATTCCTTCTTTTATAGCCATTCCCCTTCCGATGCTTACCATGATTCGGGTCGGAACTCTTCAGACCCCTCTCTCTCATCCTTCTTTTTTGGTACTCGGCGGACTCGGCTCCATCACACGAGCTTTCAAAGACGTCAACATAGGTTGACAATTGAAGAGAGTCACCCTATAGCTAATCCGGCTATTTAGGCTCTCTCAAACTTCTCGGCTCGACCTTACGACGGCAAAAAAGAGCGGAGCGGGGAGCAAATTTCGACAACTCGATGAATTTTGCGTTGTACTCATCAACCGTCATCTTCCCTTGTTCGAGGTTAAGAAATTCCACTAGCTTCTTGTCTTTCATGCTTGGTGGAAAATACTAGGGGTGTAAGTGGTTCGGTTTGGTTTGGTTTATACCAAAACCACAAACCAAACCGCCTCTACCGCCTCCTGTGGTTCCAAAAATCTCAAACCGAACCGAACCAAGTAAGATTTGGAACGAACCTAACCGAACCCAACTCCGGTTTGGTTTGGTTTGGTTTGGATTTAATTTTGTGGTTTATATAAATTATTTTTAATGAAATTAACCAACATAAAAATAAAATAAAAATAATAATAATATGGAATTAACATCAAAATTAGGAAATGGAATTAACAACAAAATTAAAATAACCTATAACAACAAAATCATAAATAAAACAATACAAATTCTAAAATAAACACAAACAATGGAAGAAATAATAGTTCTCCAACAATCAAAATTTTGTTTGGTTTAGTATGCGTATATATATAAATATTATGAATAAATCAAATGTTCAAAATAGTTAATAAATGTAATATAATATATATTATAAAATAAATAAATAAAAATATATTGGTTGGTTTGGTTGAGTTCGGTTTGGTTTGGTTCGATACCAAAAAGTGACAGAGCGTGAACCAATGGTTTCCGAACCACGTGGTTTTTCATTTTAAACCGAACCGAACCGCTTCGACCAAAACCGAACCAAACCGATCGGTTTGGTTTGGTTTGGTTCGGTTCCATGGTTCGGTGGTTCCGATTTACACCCCTAGAAAATACTTCTTGTTGAACGCCTCAACGAATATGTCTAAGTAATCACTCAACACCCCAAGACTCTGTGTACTTTTCTCCGAGAATCCCACCACCGACTAGCTTCTCCGCAAAGCATAAGAGGTTGCTAGTTTCACTCTGTGATTTCTTAATGGAGCATGTCATTGTCTCAATGATCTTCTTCATGTGATGCAACCACTCATCGGGTTTCTCGTTTCTCCTGCCTGCTCACATTAACGTCCTTGGGTTTCGTTCGGAAACTTTCTAACGGATCCCTGAAGGCGTGGCCGAGGTTGGCCCGGTGTTGCTGAAGTCCTCGGTCCATATTTCCCACAAGGGCTGGCGCTATAGTCCGAAGCAAGGTGTATGGGTAGGGTCATCGGCACCAGTATAGAGTCCATTAACATTGGCGTCGGTCGGTTGGACCACCTCGGTGTATTGCCGAGTGGAGTCTTCCATGACTCTACCAGCTCTAGTACCCCTTCCACGTCCACGTTCGCGAGTTTCGGTGCGACCTCCACGTGCCATTAGGCACTGAGATATAAACGACATAGGGTCAAATAATGTCTAAAATCCATCACACCGAAAATGATTCTCATTATTCAGTATGATGTAAATGGGAGCAACTTACATAATTGTTACATAATATCATTTTCATTCAAAACTTATCTTATGATCTTACGCACTCAAAACATATATCAGTAAAGACATAGTTGTAAGGAATATTGGTGAACATTCAAATAAATCCTCAAATTAATTAATTCTAAAAAAAAATTCCAACATCTCAAAATTTGGGTATATTTAGAGTATCCCATGTCTCTTAACTAAAACAACCATCTAAACAAACTCAACAACTAAGGCAACTATAAAACAAAATAACTATATAGTTTTCTGTCTCCTCTTCATCTTCCTCTAAGTCTTCTGGATTTTCTTCCCCCACTGGTCCATTATTCATGGTCATTTGGACCGCGTCCCAAACGTTCTTAGCCAAGAAGTTTGTGTTGCTCATCCTAGCTCCAACTTCCGCGTAGGCCCTCCTAGCATCTTCTATTTTGTCAAAGTGTCTAAGCAAGACATTTTGTGCCAGCTCTAATGCCTTCATCATTCCCTTGACTTGTTCTAATAGTGCTCCTTTTTCCTCCACTAGCGTCTGATTACCATTTCTTAACAATTGATTCTCATTCCTTAGCAGCTGATTTTCATGTTCCAAGACATGTTTAATTTCGTCGAGTTCGGCTACCCTAGCGTGCATCGTACTCAGTCTCGTTCTAGCAGCTAACACGGGTGGAGCGACCCTTACTCTACTGGTGTTGTTACGCCCCATATCCTACAAGTAACACGAGTATATTAGTTTAATGAATTGATAATTTCTTAATCATCAGTGAGATCATAACTTAGCTATAATCACAACTTAATGCTAGTATCATAATTCTATCATAGTATCACTTCTTATTCTTAATCGTTCCTAAATCTTAAGACCATCCGGATCTAAGGCCTAAGCTCTGATACCAATCTGTAACGCCCCAAATTTGGCACCGACACCACGTTCCCACAATTTGGCCACGTCACCAACAATCATAACTTAAATCATAAATGTTCTAATCTCGTAATAATTAAATCTTAATATCCTTGACTTAAGTCAAAAATAACCCAAAATGATTAAATACAAAATCTATCTAAAACTTGACATGAGTCCATAATTAATTTAAAGTACATCCGAATAATTCAATAAGTAAGACTAAATCTAAAATTCTCGAAAGCCGTCATCTTGGTCTACCCAAGCCAAAATCCTCTAATAATCTTACTCATTACCTGAGAAAGAAGAGTATGAAGGGGTGAGCGAACAATGCTCAGTAAGTTCATATACAACCCCTCCGGTTACTAAGGAGGAGTTGACCAGAAATAAATCCGAGATGTATATATATATATATATATATATATATATATATATATATATTTGAATAGTCAAAATTCATAAATAGAAATCGATAAGCGGAAGCAAATATCAAATTTCGATTTAAGTGAGCAAAAATCCAAATGAAAATAAACGTTCAAAGGTGACTCGAGTAATCAACTATCACCAACCGTCCCATACCAATTAGTGACAATTGACTACTCATAGAATCCCATGATCACACAAGCAAATTCATAAATCATAGTTCATAGTTCATAGATCATAAATCATAGATCATTGGTACATCCGGATAACCACGCCACGGACCAAGTGGCGTTAATAAGCATCATAAATCATAGTTTCATAATTCATAGTGTCATAAATTCAACTTAGTGACCATGGTAGAATTTCAAGTAATCAAATAATTTTACATAATCAAGTATCGCCAAAGATCGTACTTTTCATATCAAAGGTATCTCACATGAAATTCAATAATTATATGAGAATAGATAGATAATCAAATTATGAGTTCGAAGGAAGTGTAAGCGACGGAGTTCGAATTCAAATGCCGAATTAAAGTCGGCGTACATTTTAAGAAATATTGAAGTCAAATAATTTAATGAGAACCTAACAAATGGTACATAAAAATTAGAGACCTAAAAGAGGTATAATCTCTTACCTCGAAATGCTTAACGAAAGTAATATCCGCAACACGTACGTTCGTCTTAACCTTGCTTGTCCAATTCTATAATCAAATTATACAATAATTAATAAACTATAATTGTATCGATTAACACCTACTAATTTCTAATAGTTATAATGATAATTGTAATGCTTATTAATTAATGTTTTAATTAATGTTCACACACACTCACTATTCACGCATACACTTTGCAACTCATAACACCCACTGTTTAATCTAACACATACATATACTCCTTCCGTCCCTAAATTATCGTTTTCCTTTCCTTTTTCGTCCGTCCCAAAATAATTGTCCACTTTGAAACTTACCTTTTTAGAACATCACTTTTACCACTTTACCCTTACTTTTTCACCTTACTTTAATTATGGGCCACATACACATGGGCTTTAAAGGAAACTACACATTAAACCAATATAAATAATCAAGTCAATTGTTTTTTTCTTAATCTGTGCGTCGGATCAACCAGGACAATAAATTAGGGACGAAGTGAGTATTATATATATTATATGTACAGGAACTATGATATATACATATATTAATTAATATGCTTATATATATATAAGTCACACACACACAACACACACATATTAATATAAAGGCATATCATAAGTTTGACAAAAAAAAAAAAAAAAAAAACTCACCCACACTCTTCCTCTGCCGGCTTTTCCTCTCTCCAACCGTTTTGTTTCTTCCTTTTTTTTGTTAAATCAATAGGCCTATATATATATAGGTGTTAGGTAATAATTTTTTTTTGCTACGAAGTTTTATTATCTCTGCACACACACTTACACACTTTATGACACACACATGCACACTAATACAATCTCCTATGAAAACTGGTTATAATTACTACTAACCAGATTACTGTATATGTGTATGTGTATAATGACAAATCAAAGTGAAAAGAGAAGATTGATTTTGCTTACCCCAATTCACACTATCGTCGCCTCCTCGATTTTTTTTTCCTTCTCTTTTACGGCTGCCGCTGCAGTATTTTTTTATAAACTGTTCCGGTATCCTCTCATCAATTATTTATATTACACCCTGCTAGGTTTTCTAACCCTAACCAAAACCTAACATGATTTGACTGAACTAAATTAAGTAACCTTAATAGAGAATTATTATTAGAAAAAATTACAAGCCGTTACAATTTTTAAAACATGTTTTCAAATAAATCCAACCACTTTTTAGACATATCTTTTAGGTACAATTTGAAGATAAAAGTACATCAATGCCCTCAGTAAACAAACTTCCCCCAATTAAATCATCGAATCCTTCGTTCACTACTGGAGCAGAGTGGAGATGGAGGGCGGTCTTCATCAATGGAGGAGGACGCTGATGGGCAGATTACAGAGGGCGGATAGGGTGGACAGCGGCTTCAATGGATGAGGGAAGAGAGAGATACCAGGGAGAGAGAAGATCGGGAGAGAGAGGGAGATAGAGAGCTAAGGATAAGATCTACATCATCGAATCCTTCGTTCACCTGTTCTTGAACATTGTTGGGTCTTGGAGAAGCTTATTCATCGACAGACAATCATGGTGTCGGCAACAGTTCCATTTTCAGTTATTAGGGCAGCTAGGAGCTGGGGGCAGGACCCTCTTCTTCTTATCCAAGCTAAAACAATTGTCCCTCTTGAATCGGTGACTCCCTCTGCCCCTATTAACTTGTCTGGAGCTTCCTCTGGCTCAAGTTCAACCTCAATCGAGCAGACTCAGGCTGCTGCTGAGATCCTACCACTATCTTTGAAACACTACTATTGCATTACAAGGTTACAACACAAGGTTGATATGTTAAGAAGATGTGTGTACGCACTTGAAGCGAATAGTGTTATCGCTTTTATGGATAACAATAAGCAACTAAAAGATGTTGTTTACAAGCTTGAGGGTCGTGGGATGAACGCTGCTGAGCTACATGGAGATCTTGGAAAGCTTGGAAGATCGACAGTTTTGAAGAAATTTAAGAATGGGGAGGTGAGAATCCTTGTGAAGAATGAGCTCTCAGTTAGGGGTTTGGATGTGGTAGAATGTGATCTTGTGGTTAATCTTGGATTACCCAAGGACTCAGTTCACTATGCATATCGAGCTGGACGAACAGGTCGCCTTGGTAGGAAGGGTTCTGTCGTCACCATATGCGAGGAGTCAGAAGTCTTCGTCTTGAAGAATGCCTGGCATCAGGTTGATTTTTGGCAGCAGATTTTTTTTTGGCATCAGATTTTGTTTAACCTCATCTTTTTGGCACCATATTTTTTTTGGCATTAGCTTTTTGACATCAGATTTTTTTTTTTTGGCATCAGATTTTTTGAATTTTTTTAGGTTGGATCTTCACTAATGACATTTTTGTCATTTGGCAACAAATTTGTAATTACATGAAATGTCCAAAAAATTAATGGTTCTAGATGAAAACATGTTTCTAAAATTATACCCACTTGAAATTTGCCCATATTATTAAAGTCTTAGTCCTAAATGGGCCTAGCCCGACCCAGTTTAATTAATTACTAAATAGGTTCAAAACAATCAGATTAACCCAAAACAATTATAGTACTAATTAAATAGGTCCAAATAATTATAATTTTTAATTAACACGAATTAATATATATATATATATATATATATATATATATATATATATATTTAAATTATCGGAGTATTACAGTTCTCGCCATTAAGTTCCATGGCTTTGATAACTTCCTTTTTCCAACTTGAACAAACAGATTGACAAAATACCGATAGCCAGTGATAAGGAGAACTCCGGTTGTGCTACTCTCTGAGGGTGGTGATTGATCGTGTCACTATTTGGATGTACCAAGACAGAGGTAAACTTAATTTATATATCTATTATTTTTCTGATAATCCTTTCAATAATTATTGTTTAAACTCAATTAATCTTTTGTAATTATTTATATAAAAATTACCCCTATTAATAATGTCATAATGATAAAAATCTTATGTCAACAACTAGTGGCCACTTCTTTTCTTTGATCTATATATTACTCTTTTAAGTTTTTTGAGTCAAACAGTTTAATTTAATGATAATTATTGAATATTATTCAAATAACAAAATTCATATTTTTTTAAATTCATAAAACACATATTTTGTTGTAATTTTTTGAGACTACGAATTACATGCTTTATAGCTTCAAATTATTTTTATCCATGGATTAGGTATGTCCAATCCATAGATCAGATTCAGATCGAATCAGTCAAATCTATATCCAATTTATTAAGAAATTATTAGATTGGATCGGAACGAAATATTTTTCGAATATTGTAAAGCTCGATTCATATCCTAAATTTTACTAATCAGATTTTATTCGCCTGTTTAAAAAAAAAATTCATTTCAGTTTACACAAAAATTATTAACAAAACCAGAGGAAGAAGATGAGAACTTTTTGGTGCTTAATTCTAATTCAGCAGCTAATTTCCAAAATTAAAACGCACGAATCCGGAATTTTAAGTCGAAAAACATGAAAGTTCTTACTAGGAGTTTGCATGTTTTCACCCAATCTGAGCCCTAGGTCGACTTGGATCATAATTGTCTAGTTTGATCCGACGTATCATTTAAGAAAAAGTGATTTAGTGTATTATAAATATTAATGAAATGTATGATTTTCTTTAATACCCTGAGTATGTCATCATGGTTAAAATAGGTAGAAAAAATAAACGTAAAGTAGTAAAAATGTTTTCTTAAAAAAAAGTTTTAAAAGATGACAATTATTTAAAAATGGATGAAAAAAAAAAGTTGACGATAATTTGAAAACGGATGGAGCATTTTGCACCATTAATTTGATATTAGCCCCTCTATTTTACACTTATTGAAAAGTCAACCATAAAATACCGATAAGTATAACCAAACCAATAAAAAATAAAGTAAGATTTGATAGAAACTTTGATGAGATATTTGTTTTTTTAGCCTAATTTTATGGGGTCAAAATACGATTCGCACAAAAAAATATCTACTTAAACCTCACCTTGTACTCTAACCTACAAATTAAGTGTCCCACTTTCGTACACAGTTTTGCAATTTATCCCATTTATCACCTCACGTCAGATATGTCCAACTGGGGTTGCTTCCATTCCTATGTCTGATGGATCTCATGTTCAACCAAGTAAGAAAGCCATCTATTTTGACAATTTTATTGTGAGTTTGTGAGAGTTTTGACCTAATATCAGTGGCGGATCCAGGAATAATGTTGACCGATTTCCAAAATTTTAACTACTCCCTCCGTTCCAAAATGTATGAAGTTTTGGGGATTTTCACACAGATGAAGGGAACATATTGTAAAGATTAAACTGCCCCTATTCAAATATTAATGAGGTATCTTGATATTCTTTGAGGGACTTCATTTTTTTTGTAAGGTTTTAGTGCAGCAAGGCTGAGTACAGGGAAATGTATGCCGAGATGACTATATAAATCATCCGAGTCTTCACTCTTCTCTCTTCTTACGTCTATCATATTCTTTATAGGTTTGCTAGGATTAAATTGTCTTAGGTTGATATACTAAACAAGTTTACTATTGGTAATCCTTTGCTGAATGCAATGAAAAATACATTGCTTTAATTTTAATGGGAAAACTATTTTTTTAATCAATGTACAATTTGGAGGTAACCAATTTAACCTCCTACTTTTAATATTTCAAATGTTACCAATGTATTAATGTTGGAGTCAAAATGACAGTTCTGTACAAATATTTTGGACAAAATGTCACCAATTCCGTTAAGTCTTTATCCAAATTCGTTAACGAATATTCAATTTCGTTTCGTTAACAAAACGATTATAAAGTCTTTTCAAAAAGGTATTTTCGTCCATTATCAGGGCCGGCCCAAGGGGGAAGTTGAGTAAACTAGGGCTTTAGGTCTTACCCAATAGGAGGCCTCTTTTTTTTTTTTTTTTTTACCATTAGTATTAGTACTAGGTTTCCACTTTTCAAATTCCAAGTTTCCACTTTCCAAATTCCATGTTTCCTAATTAAACATAATTTACTAAATAACAACGGTTATTATTTTTCTCCTTAATTATTTGCTTCTCCAAGAGACAGTCATTACGCCACTAACGCAGACAACAGACTCCCACCAAGGCACCAACGGTTTCCACTAGCTTTATTATCTATTGAAAAAGAATTGTTAAGTGAAATCGATTACAATAATTTAATAAATGATTTTGCATCTCAAAAAGCACGAAAGATAAACTTTAAATAAAAATATAATAATTTTAATAATAAATTATTATTTACTTTAAAAATGTCCAATTCTATAATTCGCTTTAGGCCTCTATAATGATTGGGCCGACCTGTCCATTACAGAATTAATTTCATTTCTTCCCTCACCCATCTAAACTGTAAATTTTGAACGACTATGCTAGTTGAGTTTTCGAATCCATTTCTTGTTATCAAACAATGTAAAATATTCTTAAATTCAATTTTGACTTTTCATACACATGTTATCTCAACAGCAAATTAAAAAGTTCATGCACAAAAATAACCTCAGAAAAAATTCATGTTATCGTTTTGTCAACAATATTGGATGTCCGTTGAAAAATTTGGATGTGGACTTAACGATGTTGGTGACGTTTGTTCAAATTATTTGTACACCGTCAACATTTTGCCCCTAATACTACTACATTGATAATATTTGAAATATTAAAAATACGAGGCTAAATTAGTTTTACCCAAATTGTGCGTTGCATAAAAAAATAGTTTTGCCTAATTTAATTTGCTTCACTCTTATCTACTCTTTAAATGTTTTAACTTATCAGTTGTATTGAAATTACTATTGCATCTACTTAGTATAAGTCTATTGTTATTAGTATCCAGTGGCGGACATAGAGATTTTTCCAACCGGGTGCATAAATTTAATAAAGTTTACAAATCATAATTGTTCCCTATGTGTTTTCATATTTTAAAAACATTTAATTACATCATCATTTGTATCACTCTTAAGTAAATCTTTTTCAATAAAACATACAAGACAATCATTTAAAAATTGATCACAAATTCAATTTCGTAGATCCGTCTTGACAATATTCATTGCATAGAAGCATCTTTTCACACTTGATGTTGCTATCGACAAAATTAATGCAAACTTCAAAAGCCGATACACCAATGGGTACGACAAGTATTTTCGTGTTTGCTCAAGCAATGTAGATAGATCAACTATTTAATCCCCAAATTAAAATGCATTAATTTCAGATTAAATAAATAGACTTTTCCTATCAAGATATTAAACATACAAATTTAGGAACTAAAACAATATTATATAATATCATCAATCACAAATTTACTAATCATAATTCACAACTATTATATAGATTAAATAATCAATTAGAGATGTTTCAAAATTAGGGTTATTTTTAACATTAGAGTTATTTTTATTTTTAAAATTTAAATCACAAATTCACAATTATAATTTACAAATTCATACAATCATAGTATCATACTTTGATTCAAACAAATAGACAATTATAATTTAGAAATTCACAATCACAAATTCAAAATCACAAAATTTAAATCACAAAACTCAATTTAGAAGTCTTGATTCTTGAAAAATACCTTTTAGAGTATAGAACTAAAATGAGTAACTAGTAAGGGCAGCAGAGAGTTTGTAGATATGGAGATTGGAGGGACAAAGAGTTCACTGTTTCAGTCCGCCAGTCCGATGTGCCGGTGGTCAAGGTCGACTGGTAGTGGTCGGAACTCGGAATCAAAGGCTGGAGGGTCGACTGGTCGAGGGAGCGGCGGTGGAACTGGAGCCTGGAGTGGAGGCTGAGAGGGAGACGGGAGAGATGGGATTTTGATTTTTTACATTTGGGAAAAAGGATTTAGGATGCTTTCAAATTAACTTACGGTAAGTTTTTTAAAAAAATCTTTTCCTCAGGTGGGGGCAAAATGTATAAATATTATTCAGGTGGTGATAAACTGTATAATATAAGAGATTATTAAAAAAAAGGAAAAAAATTTCTTACCAAAATTAAACCCAAGTAAGGGCAACTGCCCTCATAATACATGGCATGTATCCGTCATCGAGGACTCAAGCTAAAAAGATATATAAAAAAAAAATTAAATAATTGAGATGCTCTTAGAGTTACCCAGTTGACACCTATCACGTTACAAGTGGTCCTACTTTATATATATATAGTGACCCTATTTAAAAAAGAATCGTATTAATATAATTGACCCTCTTGTCATGTTGCTAGTAAATGCAATAATTTAATAAAGATTAGCTTAAATTAAGTACAAAGTTACTATTTTTCTTTTGTGAGGACAGTGGGATGTCATAATCAACGACTTGGCATCTCTCATGTTGGCAGCCACTTACAATAGAAAGTCAACGCGCTCTCTCTCTCTCCCACCACTCTGTTTTTATATATCTCTCTCTAACATCCCATTCTCAACCATTCTTCAGTCTCAACCAGCTAATCTAGAAAAAGGAAGACGTAACAAACATTTCCTTCTCGTAAGAATTTACATTTTATGTAATTCATTATCAGTTCTCAGTTCTCACCCATAAGTTTTTTGAATTTGATAACTTCATTTTTCCAACTTGAACAAGCAGATTGACAAAGCACCGGTAGCCGGTGATAAGGAGAACTCCGGTTGTGCTCCTCTCTGAGGGTGATGATTAATCGTGTCACTATTTGGATGTACCAAGACAGAGGTAAACTCAATTTATATATATATTATTTTTCTGATAATCCTTTCAATAATTATTGTGTAAACTCAATTAATCTTTTGTAATTATTTATATAAAAATTACCCCTATTAATAATGTCATAATGATAACATCTTTTGTCAACAACTAGTGGCCACTTCTTTTCTTTGATCTATATAGATATATATATATATATATATATATATATATATATATATATATATATATTACTCTTTTGACTTTTTTGAGTAAAAACAAATTAATTTAATGATAATTATTGAATATTATTCAAATAAATAAAATTCATATATTTTTTAAATTCATGAAACGCATATTTTGTTGTAATTTTTTGAGACTACGAATTACATGCTTTATAACTTCAAATTATTTTTGTCCATGGATTAGGTTTGTAATTCATAGATCAGATTCAGATCGAATCAGTCAAATTCTGAAATTCATATCAAATTTATTAAGAAATTGTTAGATTTGATCGGATCGAATTATTTTTTGAATATTTTAAAGCTCGATCTATATCCTAAAAAATCTTCTCAGTTTACAGAAAAATTAATAACAAAACCAGAGGAAGAAGATGAGAACTTTTTGGTTCTTAATTCTAATTCAGCAGCTAATTTCCAAAATTAAAACACACGAATCCACAATTTTAAGTCGAAAAACATGAAAGTTCTTACTAGGAGTTTGCAAGTTTTCACCCAATCTGAGCCCTAAGTCGACTTGGATCACAATTTTCTATTTTGATCCGACATATCAATTAAGAAAAAGTAATTTAATGTATTATAAATATTGATGAAATGTGTGATTTTCTTTAATACCATTGAGTATGTGATCATAATTAAAGTAAGTTAAAAAATAAGCGTAAAGTGGTAAAATTGTTTTCTTAAAAGAAAAAGTTTTGAAAGATAAAAGCTGACGAAAAAGAAAAAGTGGACAATAATTTGAAACCGGATGGAGTATTTTGCATCATTAATTTGATATTAGCCCCTCTATTTTACACTTATTGAAAAGTCAACCATAAAAAAACCGATAAGTAAAACCAAACCAATAAAAAATAATAAGCAGTACCAATATAAATTATTTGAAAAGTTGAGGGACCAAAAATATATTTTTCCTTTAAAATTAAGGAATTGGACATAAAAAACAATGATTGATGTAGCGGAAGAAATTGATAAGTAATGATAAATATCAACACTTTTGAGATCGCGTACGACTATCATGGTTTGCAAACCTACCACAATCTAGGAATCTAAATCTTCTAAAGCCACCACGATTTAGAAATTAATTTTTTTGATTCATAAAGAATACCAAAATTTGGAAGAAAACAAATCAATTCTCATAAAATTCAAAACTAAATTCTGAATTAAAAAGACTATATTTATAGAACTCATAAGACTAAAAAAAGAAATTTAACCTTTTTAAAAACTAGTCTAACCTAATAGTACTTTAAAACATCATTAAAACATCATTAAAACACCTAAATTTATCTTTAAATATAAAAATACTAGCCTAATAAATATAAATCCGAAAATTACAATATAATTACAATCAACTAGGTATAATAAAACATATATTAATACCAATTTGATTTACTTCTGCATGAGGTATCAAGTTGGAAAAGTATAAGGATCAGTGGTAAAGTTGGAAACAGTAATAAAAAATTGTACAAGTGGCGTTCAACCGTGTCGCGATTTGTTTGAAGTTATTAAGACATGTAAACTGTAATGACTATCTCTTGATTAACTTCACTTGTTATGTTTTTTTCAACTAGTCTAATGGTGATAAATAATTCTTACATTCTAAATAAGCAAATGCAGATTTTATAATTAAATAATTGTCCTCTTTCAAAACTTTTCTTTTAAGGAAAACAATATTTTTACCATTTACCCTTATTTTTTTTCAACATACTTTAGGACATTAAAGGAAACAACACATTTTACAAATATTTATAAGTCAGTCAATTACCTTTTTTTTAAACGGTGTATCGGATCAGAGAAAACAATAAGCTGAAGACGGAGGGAATATAAGTTTTCGTTCAAATAAAACCTCATACTCTAACGATGCTAGAAGAAATGTTAATTTTTGGTCTTTTTGATTCTAAAATTTTAACTGTGTTTTTTTTTTTTGGATAAAAGAATTATTTTGAGATATTTTGAATAGGATAATTTTTTAGTGCGACTTTTTGGTATTTTCCCCTAAAAATTTATTTGTAGATACACCAATATAAAATAACTTTGATTATAAAAGGATTGTAACTTGTTACGATGATAAAAACGAAGAACCGGGTGGAAAAGCACATGGAAAATTCCTTAATGAGTACATCTAGAACTTTTAACACAACTCGTTTAACAAATTTAGCTCAAGACTTATTAGAGTAAACAAATTTAACACAACTCGCTATATATATATATATAAAGCTGATGAGGAGCATTATGATGGTGCCACCTTATCCTATTTTGTTAAATCTCAATTGTGAAAGTATGACTTTTGAATTCATGTAGACTCTTTGTTTTCTAACAATTAACTAATAATAATACTTAGTAATAATTAATAAATATAATAAGGTATATATATATATATATATATATATATATATATATATATATATATATATATATATATATATATATATATATATATATTACTACTAATATTACTATATATCAAACCAACGTAGGATACAACTCTTCTATTGGTAATTAGATGTGAGATTTTAAATCTAATGACTTTTAAAACCAAAATCAATTTATTACCAATGTGAAATACATCTTTACTAATATTACCAATAGAAGAGATGTATCTTACATTGGTTATACATTAATATTAGTTTTAAAAGTCTTTTGATAAAGACTTCTACTTTTATCACCATATAAGAGATGTATCTTATATGTATTGTTTAGAAAGAGATGTTAGTTTTAAAAGTCTTATATTAAAAACTTTTTTCTCTTATTATCAATGAAAGATATGTATCTCACTTTCTTGAAAAAGAAATGTTGGTTTAAAAAACTTTTAGATTAAAGACTTCTTATTACAAATAGAATTGATGCATGTATATCGCATTGGTTACAAAGTATTATACTATTATTACCAATAGAAGATATGTATATCACAATAGTTAGAAATTGATGTTGGTTTTAAAAATATTAATATTACCAATAGAAATGATGTATCATACATTAGTTGGAAAGTGATGTCGATTTTCAAAGTTTTTAGGTAGAAGACTTCTATCCTTATTACCAATAGAAGATGTATATTTCATATTAATTAGAAAGTGATGTTGATTTTAATTTAGATAAAACATTTTTACTATTATTACTAAGAAAAGAGGTATATCTTACATTTGTTAGAGATAGATGTTGGTTATTATTACTAATAAAATAAATATATCCTATATTGGTTAAAAAATGATGTTGATTTTAAAAGAGATAAAATACTTCTACTTTATCATCAATAGAAGGTAAGAGATGTATCTCACATTGTTTAGAAAGTGATGTTGGTTTTAAATTTTTTAAGATAAAATACTTTTACTATTATTACCAAATAATGAGATGTATCACATCTCTACCGTTATTACCAATAGAATATAAGTGTTTTACATTCGTTAGAAAAATGATATTGGTTGAAAAAAAATTTAGATCATATATCTCACATTGGTTACAAAGAGATATAATTCACATTATTTAGAAATGAGCATTTGTTATAAAAGTCATTAGATAAGAGAATTTTTAAATTATTACCAATAGAAAAGATGTATCTCACATGTTTTAAGAAAATGACGTGATGCAATATTTCAGACGTAACACGACTTGGCACTAAAAGGCTGGAATTTTAAAAACTTTTCCTGATATAACAGTATAACAGTTAAGCAATTAAACCAAGTCTTCAGCGACACTATATGTCGGAACCCAAGCTAATTAGTTAAAATGACAAGAAATAAATAAGAGCTAATGAGATGCTTAGCGGAAGACTATAGTAGTGAACTAATAACAAGATAAACAAAGCTTGGCTTACACAATTGTCGGCATCAAAATAGAGTACAAGTACTACAAGTGATGAAATTACAAGTAGCTAATAAAATGTCATAAGTACAAGTTCTATACACATTCCCAAACATAGTCTAATTGACTTGCTTTAAAACACATCGTCCTTGCAAAATACAAAAGAATAGGAGAGGACATCTAAACCACCTCTTCAACTGCAACGTTGGACCAAAAGAGAAACCAAAGAAGTACGAACACTGCAAGCGTCAATGAGAAGGACCTGCTTTGCTAGGATCTAAAACAGTAAAGGGGAATGGGTAAGTCATAAAGACTTGTAAGCTATCAATCATGCATGTCATGGCAATATGCAACATAACAGACAAGATATCATCACATAAGCATATAGATCATATATCCAAGATGCACATTGTTTTCACATAGGTGCTCGGAAGTAAACCACATAGGATAAGGATATATGGAGAACCGGTGCCGCTACATAATTCCTGCATACAAGCGTTATCTGGAATGTGAGGTATTAGATGGTTGTGAGTACATCGACCTTCCGAGGAGATGCTCGGGATAGACACACCAATGTGCTCTAGTGGTTACAACAAAGGGGCTATTTCCCTACTGCGGCCACAGTGGAGGTGTGTGTGTGAATAAGAGCAAATATGTCAGCTGGACTCATGCAAATGTCAAGTAGTTGTTTACTCAACAAATTCTCAAGTAGAGAACGAGGTCGACAAGAGCGATCTCGTTCATGACAAGTAATTAAGTATTCTCATCAATAAATCAAGTAGGGTTGAGCTCGACAAGAATGAACTAAACATGTCTAATAGGCATTCTATTATATGACATTTAGATTAAGCATGATAGTCAATCCAATTCAAGAGTCTAGAACTAGTATTCTAGTGAAACGCATCTAAGTACGTCGTAGGGATTGATCATAGAGCCGGTATTGTTCAATGGCTCAGTAAAATAGACTCCGTTGAGTCATTTCTATAAATTCATTCAAGTAGAGTTTAAACACCAATTGTATTCCAAACTCTTTTCCAAGTTCTCGTATAGGTTAGACTAGGTCATTAATCCAAATAATAACCATAGCTAAGAATTATCATCAATTCCTAAATCATGGAACCCTAGAATCATAAAATTCTAAAAGTTATTAAAAGTCAATGATCTAAGAACAATAGTTATTCCAAATGAAGCATAGAACACATTTAATTCTAGGCTTAGGACCAAAACAACAAGATAAATATATCATTCAAAATGCTCATATTCTCAAATCATCATCAAACATAATATTGACATGGTAGAAGCATGAGAAACATGAAAGAAAGGGGATAGAATGACATTTCTAGCATACATCCTAAGGGGAATCAATAGATTACCTTACACCAAGGAAAAATATGAAATAAAAGAAATCCAATCGGTTAGAATCATGCTCCTCGTCGATAGCTTCAATTTGGTTGTCTCAGATTGGAAATCGGAATTCGGGAACTCAAGTTATGGAGGAAACACACATTAATCTCCGCTCACCATTCACACACTCAAGCTCATGAAGAAGGAGGAAAATGGCTTCTTGGTGACAACCATAAAGAAGGGAAAAATATTTATATGACATGCGAAAGTAGTGGAATTCCACATGTCACAAGAAGAGAGTGAGTGGGATTAGGATCCTAATTAGGGATTATGATTAGGTAAACTTTGTTATGGTCTAATACAAGTGATTAGGGTCACTAATGATGGAGGGTTCAATGGATAATTGGGTCACAATTTGAGTTTGCAGGAAAATCCCGTAGGGTTGGAAACAAGGCTGGGTGGTCGCCCAGTCACAAGGCTGAGCGAGCGCTCAGTCACTTTCTCAAGTCTTGGACGTTTTGTATTTTGCCAATCGCTCAGACACATTGCTGAGCCAGCGCTCAGTGGTCTGGATGGTCAAAATGACTTGAAAACAAGTCTCAAACGTGTCTAATTCAACCCCAAACCATATGAGATGTTTAACACACTCAAAACATGTTCGAAACAGGTCCGAACATCACCCGAAACAAGGAGGAATAAAGCGAAATACTCGCAACGAACATCAAACGCAGGCCCGGTTTTGGAGGGGTTCAACATGCCCGACGGAACAGGGCCCCCAATTTAAGAGGGCCCAATTTTATAGATGTAGGTTAATTTTTATTATGTATAAATTAAATAACATATTTGAAGTACAAAAAACTTTCTTTGGCTCAATGGATAGGTAGTCATAATGAAGTAGAGGTCTTTGGTTCAAGTCCTACTAGTGTTAATTTTGGTTTTTTTCTTTTTGGGTGTACGGTTAATTATTAAATTTTATTTAATGAATATTATATCATATATTTCCCCGTTTTGGGTAAAATAATCTCATATGCTATTTTGTTTACGTAAATAATTATTTTAAAAAATATGCTTATAATTTTTTCATAATCTTTCATCTTTATCCTCCAATTGCATTGTAAGTATAATGGATGTGGTTAGGTATTTTTATTTATTTATTATCAACTTCAATACTACTTATATTTTTTAATTTACTTCGGAAGCTAATAAATAAAGAGTAACTATATAAAGATAATTATTTTGTAATCGGTTCTAGTAGAGTTATTCAATTTTAATTTTATTTTGTGTTCGCCAAATTTACTTATCAAAAGAAGTTCGTTGACCATCAATTTTTTTATTTGAGTCATAAAAAATAACAATTACTTAAATTGAAATATATGTGCAATTATAATAATCATTGGGTATATAATATAAATATTTCAACCAAAAATCAGATTTTATTGTAATGTGACTATAATTTTTATTGCTCATGTCCGTTTAATTCTTAGCTTTGTCACTTGATTTTTTTAACTTGAATTTATAGTACACGCATGTTACCAAAAACATATCCATCCAGAAGTCAAAAAATAGATAAAAGAAAAAAATTAATTGAGTAAATTCTTTTTATTGCAAATTGTTTTAGCAAATGAAATATAACATTTTTCAGTAATTATTTAATACTTATTTTTCTTATATGTTTGTAGGTAGTATACATTTTCAATACTTTAAATTATGAAAAGTCAAAAAATTGTTCGTCTAAAAATCTTATTTTTATAATGTTTTAAGGGCCCTTTTTTTTCTTTTCGATCTGGACCCCCAAAAGTTCAGGACCGGCCCTGATCAAACGATTCAACAACGAGTTAAACAAAGATACAATGAACATGAATGAACATTCTTAAACATGTTAAGGACTAGTAGACAAGGTTTAGGATTCAAACCAATAACTCAAGAGTCTCAAAGACATGAAACAAGGCAAAGGGAAGACAAACCGAGAGACCCTAAGAGTCAAAAGGTCAAATGAAGCAACAATGCCTCCGAGCTCTCAACCAAGCATACGATGACCAATATTGAAGTTATAGAACATGTAAGAAAGGTACTAAAGCTCTAGTAGGACTTAGTTAAGTGCTAAGACGACACACGAAGCAAGTATAACAAGACATGCAACGTATAGAAGGCATACAAGCAACTACGATCATAGTTGACCTAATGCGAGCATGATATGAACAACATGAACTCTAAAAAATATGTTAAGGCACATAATAAGCATATTAAAAAGTATAGAAGACATGTTACACAAGTAGGGTTTTGGGCTCTCACATGTTTAGAAATAAATGTTGGTTTAAAAGTCATTAAATAAAAGACTTCTATTATTACTAATAGAAGATATGTATCCCACATTTGTTAAAAATTTGTGTTGATTTTAAAATAATATTATTACCAGTAGAAAATATGTATATCACATGGTTAGAAAGTGATGTTGATTTTAAAAGTCTTTAGATAAAACACATAAACTTTTATACCAATAGAAATAGAAAACAAATATCCCACATTGTTTAAAAAATGAATAATGATTTAAAAGTTTTTAACAAAAAGACTTATACTATTATTATCAAGTTAGATGTTAGTTTTAAAAGTCTTTAAATAAAATATTTTTACTTTTATTATCAATAGCGAATATGTATCTCACGTTAGTTAGAAAATTATATTAAAAATATTTAGGTAATTTTGTTTTAGTATTAGTAACATTAGAAGAAATTAAATAATTATAACCATTGAAAAGTTTAACAATCCAATTATAATTTACAAAAGTTATATTATTATTACAAAAAAAAATAATGAATCTCACATTGTAACCGTGCGGAGCATGGGAGCACGGACTAAATATCTAGTAAAATGAATGAAAAGGTTTTTGGACCCAAGAACTGTGTTGATGGATGAATGTGATCACATATGTAATGACATTCTAACATCCATCCTTTTTGAACTCTAAAAGCTTGTGTATAGAGTTGAGATTTCTTGTACGATGTAACAATATTTTGACTAACAGTGTTCCTTATGTATAATATTTTTATTTTTCTCAAAAGACTATTAAACCTTAAAATCTTTCATAGAAAATTCATATTAACTTTGTCCAATTATTATTGCATAAATAAAAGATAGTCACCATATATACGAAAGACTCGACATTCATAATCTCAAAGATTTGGTATATTCGTAGATTCAATTATTTGACTTTTTGTTGGTAATTTGGTAAATGTACTCATTTCAAAAAAAAAAAAATTTATAGAGTCTTCATGCTTTAATCAATAATTAGGCTCTATCATATAACTACCTCAGTTTTTCTCTTATTTATATTTTTCATCGATGAATTTTTTTTACACAATAAATGTATTTGTTAATTTAAATGCACATATAATGAATGTGTCTCTATGAATGTGGTCATAATTAAAGTAGATAAAAAAGTAAGAATATGTGATAAAAGTGTTTTCCTAAAAGGAAATATTTTTGAAAGAGGACAATTATTTAAGAACAGACGAGAAAGAAAATAAGGATGATAATTTGAAAACGGAAAGAGTATTTGCATCATTAATTTGATATTAGCCCCTCTATTTTTCACTTATCGAAAATTCAACCATAAAAACTTTTTAGTAAGGTATTTTTGCCATTTCACAAAAATTTTACGGTAACACTGGAAAGAGAAATCTCACAAAAAACCAATAAGTAGAATCAAACGGAAAAAAAAAATAGGCAGTACCAAACTAAATATTTTGAAAAGTTGAGGGACCAAAAGGTATATTGCTCCTTTAAAATTAAGGAATTGGACAAAAAGTCAATGGTATTAATGTAATGGAAGAAATTGAGAAGTAATAATAAATATTAATGTTGTTAAGATAATGCACGGCTACCATCTTCTAAATGCTATTGAGGTTTGCAAGCCTACCACGATCTAGGCATCTAAATTCTGTTGGGGTCTAAAACCTTCTACTCATATGACTTGAAAAACAAGTTAACACTTTCTAAAAACTAGTCTAACCTAATAGGACTTTAAAACATCATTTAAACGCCTAAATTCATCTCTAAATATAAGAATACTAGCCTAATAAATTTAATTCTGAAAATTACAATATAATTACAATCAACTAGATATAATAAAATATAAATTAATACCAATTTGATTTACTCCTGCATCAGGTATCAAGTTGGATAAGTACAAGCATCAGTGGTAAAGTTGGGAAAAGTAAAAAATTGTACCTATCAACAAGTGGTGTTCAACCGTGCCGCGATTTGTTTGAAGGTATTAAGACAGGTAAATTGTAATGACTATCTCTTGATTAAATTAACTTGTTACGTACATTTTTTTTTCACTAGTCCAATGGCTAGTTTTTAACAGATTATAAATTATTCTTAACATTCTGAATAAGAAAATGCAGATTTTATGATCAAATATGGTGAATATCATACAAGTTGAAGCAACTGCATATTTCTTTATCAATAACTACTCCAGAAATTGATGTTGGTGTGTGTGTGTGTGGATATCTCTATCCTATTAAACCAATTATCTTGGTTCTATTATATCAAAAGTTAAAATATTTTAGGGGAATTAAAATACCAATAAGTCTTATTAAAAAAATTCTCATATCTAAAAAGTCAGAAGAATAATTCTTGTATACAAAAGGTCACAAACGCCGTTAATATGTTAAAAGCTTTCATTTAGATAAAAAAAAATTCTTTTTATTTATGACAATGATGATAAAAATTGCATTGAATGTTAAAAATAATAATATTGTTATTATATTAATAATATTATTATCATTGTCTTCATCAACATTGATATAATTTAAATACTACCAAAACTCTCTGAAAAATTTCTTTCCAAATGATCCCAAAACAACCACTCAATTTTCTCATTGTAAAAATTTAAAAAGTTAAACATTTATATTATTATTATTATTATTATTAATACTTTAATTATTTGTTGTTGTTGTGCTATTATGATTATTTTATTTTAATATATTGTTATTTTAGTTGTTAGTAATTATAAGCATTATTATTATTTTATCCGAAATACTAAATTATTAACATTATTGAAGTTAAATATAAGTTTACTTTCAAATAAAACGTCATACAACGAAAAACTGTATTTTTTGCTAAAATTTACTTTCAAATAAATATTGAGACTTTTTGGATATAATAATTTTTTAGTGCGACTCTTTAGTATTTTTTGCTAAAATTTACTTGTAGATACGCCAATATAGAATAACGTTAAGTAAAAAAGGATTGTAACTTTTTACAATGATTAAAACGAAAAACTGGGTGGAAAAACACACGGAAAACTCCTTAATGAGTAAATCTAGAACTTTTAACACAACTCGTCCAACAAATTTATCTTAAGACTCGTTAGAGTATACTAAAATAAAATTAATGAAAAGTTTTTTGGACTCGAGAACTGTTGATTGTTGAATGTGATCACAGATGTAATGACATTCTCACATCTAGACAGATTCAATTCCCTGTGCCTTTTTTAACTCTATAAGCTTCTCTATTGAGAGTTGAGATTTCTTGTACGGCTTAACAACATTTTGAATAATAGTTTTCCTTATGTATATCATTTTTATTTTTCTCAAAAGATTATTAAACCTTAGTCATTCATAGAAAACACATATGAACTTTTTCCAATTATTATTGCATAAATAAAAGACGGTCACCATAGGAAAGTCTCTATATTTATATTCTCAAAGATTTGGTCTATTCGTAGATTCAATTACTTCACTTTTTATTGATAACTTGGTAAATGTATTCCTTTCATAAAATAATAATAAATAATAAAATTATTCATTCAAAATAAAAAAAAAATTGCTTTGATATAATTTTACACAAAATAAAATAAAAATTATCCATTTCAATTTTGGTATTTTTGGTGAATGTGAACTCTCAGTCTCAGTCAGTGTCTCTCACTCACACCGCCTCTGGCTCATTGGTCACCGCCTCTCTCTCTCACTCTGGCTGCAGTTAGTCGTCTCTCTTCAAAGAGAGATGGCAAGTTGCAGTCGTACTCCCCCTCTCTCTTCGAAGTTGTTTATGGCTCCCCCCTCTTTCTTCACAGATGTCGACGTCGCAGGCCCGGTCTTGAGCAGGTGCAACATGAATCTTCGCACAGGGCCCAAAATTTTAAAGGGCCTAATTTTAAAGAAGTGTAGACTAGGTTTTAAAAATATATTATATACCACGTAATTTAAAAGCATGATTGTCTCTTTGTCTCAATGGTAACTGTTGGGTAATGTGAACAAGTGGTCACGAGTTCAAGTCTCAGTCAAGCCTTTTATTTTATTCATTTAGCCTACTTCTCTTCAATTTAATTTTCTCATCCATCTCCCATAGCGTAATTATTACATTTCAAGTAAAAATCAAGTTTTTTCTTGCTACTATTTGACTCATTTTTATTGCTTATGTTTCTTTAGTTCTTAACTTTATTAGCGATTGTGTCTTTTTTATTCATTTTAGGTCTACTCTCTTCTTTGCCAAGCTAATTTCCTCTCATCCATCTCCCATAGCCTAATTATTACATTTCAAGCAAAATCAAGTTTTTTTCTTGTTGTTATTTGACTCATTTTTGTTACTTATGTTTCTTTAGTTCTTAACTTTATTAGTGATTGTGTCTTTTTTTTTTTAACTTGAATTTTTAGTACAAACATGTTATCAAGAAAATATTTATCCGGAAGTCAAAAAAGAATACGATTGATGGGGTATATCATTTTTGTCATAAATTGTTTAAATCGATGCAAAATAGTAGTTTTCAATAAAATTTTAATGCTTATTTTTCTTATACATTTATAGGTGTTGTACATTTTCAATACTATGAACGATAAAAAGTCAAAAAAAAATTATCCGTCTAAAAATTAAATTTGTATATATTTTTAGGGGGCCTTTTTTTTTCTTTTCGTCCAGGGCTCCCAAAAGTTCAGGACCGGCCCTGCGACGTCGTCACTCCCTCTTTCTCTTAAGGCCACAATCGTCACTATCTCCTTAGTCTCTTCATCTTCAACCATGGCTTACCACCACACCGGCTGCACAGCGTGAGTTCGTGGCTTGTCTACCTCAGATCCTTGGAGAAACTATCTTCCAGATCTACTCACCATAGTTCTATCTTCTGTTCCGAGTAAACTATCTTTAATATCTAGTGCTTGTGAACCAAGATGAAATAAAGTAATTTCTTTGTAGCAAGTCTTCCTCTGTTCGACTGTTTCGATCTTGGATTCAGTTATTTATTAGTTTAATAGTTTCAATCTTCGTAGCAGACCATCAATTTCCTAGGTAATCCCACCCTGCCCCGTTTTATATTGGGGTTTTTAAGGCATGTGGGCAAACCCACCTGCGTGCCCGTTATGACAGCTCTATATATAGTGTATGTGCATTGACGAATACGAGATACAGAAAATGTAGATGCTACAACTTTGTTAAAAATAAATAATTTTTCTGTTTTTGATAAGGGTAAAGCTCCTTAGGCCAACTCCAACTGTGCCCCCAAATCCTTGATTTGGGGGTTTGGTCTCAACTTTGCCACTCTAACCGTGCCCCCAAACCCAAACCAAATTTGGAAGTTGCTACAGTGCTACCCCAAATTTGGGGTACCACTGTAGCTCTACCCCATATTTGGGGTTGGTGAGTCTCATGCCATTAAATTAATTTTTAATAGTTATATAATTGTTAAAATTATTTATAAAATTAAATTTTTTATTTAAATGTATTAAAAATTAATAAATACCTAATACTAGATAATATAAATTAGATAACATTTTTAATTCAATAATTTTATAACTTTTTTTCTATTATTAAGTATTTTAAATTATTGAACATTTTTAATTCAATAATGTATAACATTTTTTCTATTATTTGTAGATTTCGTTTACAAATAAATAAATAAATTATTATTATTATACTAATTATAGAACACCAATTTCACATTTAAATATTTTTAATAACGTAAATATAACTAATAAATATATTAAAATTATTAATTGTGTAATCTTAATAATTATTTTTTAAAATGTTAATAGCAAATTAATATTCATGTTGATAAATAAAGTAAAAGAAATAAAAATATAATATGCTAAGGAATAATCTATTTGGGGTGAGATTTGAGTGTTGATGGTTGGAGTTGAAATAGTGTTTGGTGCTGAAATGAACCAAATTTGAGGTAAAATCTGATCAAATTTGGGGTTGATGGTTGGAGATGGCCTTAGTCCTTGTTTGAACAGCTGCCTGTTCACTCCCATGTTTATATTTTTCCTCATTTATTTATATATGGTTTAAAGAAAAGAGGAGAGTTTAGGTATGAGGATGGACCAGGTGTAGTACTTTAAATCTTGGGAAAAGTATCAAAAATTTATACTCCCTCCGTCCCTAAATTATCGTAATCCGTTCCTTTTTCGTCCGTTCCAAAATAATTGTCCACTTTGAAACTTACCTTTTTAGAATATCATTTTTACCACTTTACCCTTACTTTTTCACTCTACTTTAATTATGGGCCACATACACATGGGCTTTAAAGGAAACTACACATTTAACTAATATTAATAATCCAGTCAAATATGTTTTCTTAAACGGTGCGCCGGGTCAACCAGAACAATAAATTAGGGACGGAGTGAGTATTTAAAAGCAAAAATATTAAAAAAATAATAGTCCAACCGACAAGATCTCTACATTGATGAGATTCTACTAATTTGAAATTATTAGTTCTTCTAACATCGTTCGAATAAAATCTTCTATTATGATATTTTAATGCCGCTTTTTTTTTTTAAAGTGTTATATTAACTCAAGTAATAGTTTTGGGTTAAATGCCTAATCAAGTAATGACATTCAAAGTTGAAGGTGCTAGTAATGTTAATTTGATTTGTAATTATTATAGACAGATAATTAATAGGGAGTCTATTTCCACGTCACATTTTGTTTATCCATTACCTTTATTATCTTCGATTAAATAGGTTACCTTGTTTAATAATGAACTAATTACCTAAATTCAAGTAACTCTTTTCTCCCTCCGTTTTTAAATAATCGTTCTCCTTTACTTGATACACCGTTTAAAAAAAATATTTGATTGTATTATAAATATTGACGCAATGTATTGTTTCTTTTAATGCCCTTTAACATGTAGTTATAATTAAAGTATGTAAAAAAACTTAAGGGTAAAGTGGTAAAAGTGTTTTTTTTTAAAAAAGTTTTAAAAGATGACAATTATTTTGGAACAAATAAAAAAGGATAGGAGGTCAATTATTTGAAAACGGAAGGAGTAATTTTTTCTTGGGCAAGTAAGAGAATTGTATAAAATTGAGACCGGAGAGATAAATGTAACCATTATTTTTCTTTTAATTTTTTCGAAAAAAAATTCAAAGCAGATATTAATAAGAAAAATTCATATAGAATACTTTTATTGTGCATATTCATATTAATGAACTTACCAATAATTTTTTAACACAAAAATTGTAATTTATCATACAATCATTTCACCCATTTTCATATTCTATTTTGTCATTTTTTGTTAGCTTTAGTCTTGATAAGCGAGAGAAATAGGCCAATAAATTATTTTCCGCTTTGTTGTTTCAATTTATTTCTCTACGCACATAAAATTATTATTTTCATGTCCATGATCAAATATAATTTATTTGGAATGACGAGAAAATGTAAAACAAAACAAAATTCAAAGGAAAACAAAATATATATTTTGAAAATTTGTTTTGATTTTTAAATGAGGTGAGTTTGAACACCAATTTTGTCACAATTATTATTATTGTAGTGGGTAAGCAATTATTGTTGTTTTAGTCACTTACGACTTTTACTCCTTCCGTTCCAAACAAAGACTTTATTATACTATTTTGAGATGTTTTACGCTAAAAATCCACTTTAAAATTTTATATTGATTATCTCAATAACATTTAAACTTTACATTCTTCATTTGATAATAAAATATTGTTAATGCTTAAACATTTAAGCAATTATGATTAACTTTAATACTAGTTATATGCCCTTTAACATTTACATTTTTCAAATATGGACTCTTTGGGTGGAACGAATTGAGTAGTTATCATATATATATATATATATATATATATATATATCAGTGAAATGTGTAGTTTCCTTTAATGCCCTTGAGTATGTGACCGTAATTAAATTAGAGAGAAAAAAAAAAGGTAAGTGGTAAAAGCATTTTCCTAAAAGAGAAAATTTTGAAAGAGGACAATTATTTAAGAACAAACGAAAAAAAAAGGAAGAAGATAATTTGAAAACAGAAGGAGCAACATATTGATAATGTTTAAATATTTTTGTAATTATGATAAACTTTAATACTCCATTCGTTCCCTATTTGAAAGTAAAACATTTTAAGAAAATGATAATTTTAGTAGTTGTTCATGAGTAATAAAATGACACTTTTGAAAGTAGACTATCTAAGTAAACATCTCAAAATGAAGTTTTTAGACTTTTCAAACATGAAGTTTCTGGGTGGAACAAATGAAGTAGTTATCTAAGTTAGTAATTTTTATGAGTATAACTATCCTTCGATTTTTTGATTTGTAGATTTTCTCAATACACGAGGACAGTAGTAACGTACGCAAGAAATGGCTAATGACGTAGCTACTGGAGTTGCTACTTCCATGTTGTCAGAAATCGGAGGACGTTTGATTACGAAAATTGGACGTCAGATTGGATATTTCATTAACTACAACAACAACATTGAGAATCTCAAGAAACAAGCTGAGAGGCTAAAGCTCAAGTCAGAAGGAGTACAATTAACTGTTGAAACAGCAAAAAGGAATGGGGATGATATCCTACCTGAGATTGAGGGGTGGCTGGGAAGTGTGGATAAGCTATTGAAGGTGAACACCAAGTTCAAGAAAACAAAGGGTGTCTATACGGTTGGTGTCCTAATGTGAAGGCGTGGTACTCACTGAGCAGAAGTGCACAGAAAATGACTATGGAGGTGATTGAGCTACAAAATCAAGGAGATGGATTCAAAAAAATATCCGAACCTGCTCGTCCAATGGGGATTGAATTCACATCCACTGGAAATTTCCAAAGTTTTCGATCCAGGGAACGCATTACACAAGAAGTAAAGGATATTGTAAGGGGTGGTGATTTCCATATGATTGGGATATGTGGACTCGGAGGTGTGGGTAAGACAACATTTTGGAAAAAGAAGAGAAATTATTTGAAGACATTGTGATGGTGGTAGTGTCCCGAAATTCAAATTTGTCTAATATTCAAGGTGAACTTGCAGAAAAGTTGGGTTTGAAATTTACTGAGAAAAGCTTGAGTGTAAGAGCAGGCCGACTAAGGAAAAGATTAGTCCAGAGTAGTCAGAGAAATCTCGTAATTTTGGATGATGTTTGGGAATGTATTGATTTGAATGAAATAGGAATTCCTGTTGGTGATGACGATAAGAAAAACCACAATTGTGTTTAGTGAGGATGCAAGAAGATTATCAGAGTTGACGTCTTATCTGAAAAGGAAGCATGGAGTCTGTTCAGGGAGACAGCTGGGGATGATACCGTTGATGCACCTGATTTTTATCTAACTGCTTCTAGCGTGGCAAAAGAGTGCGGAGGACTGCCCATTGCCATTATAACAATTGGAAGTGCATTGAAAGGTAAGGAAATAGAAGTGTGGAATGATGCGCTTCTAAAGCTCTCACAATCTATTATTCCGACCAACCTCCTAGGAGTAGAGGCAAAAGTGTTTCAATCACTGCAAATAAGCACTCAAGTAAATTATGAGGATAAAGAAGTCGGGTCCATTTTTTTTTGCTGTTTATATCATGAAGATGCAAATATCCAGCTTGAAGAATTGGTTAGATTGGGGATGGGAGGAATCTCGAGGCATCAAGCTAGTAATGCAAGCAAGGGAAAGGGTACATGCATTGATAGAGAAGCTTCGAAAATGTTTCTTGTTGCTAGATGGTGACAAGCCACACACAGTGAAAATGCATGATGTTGTGCGGGATGTTGGCATTTGGATTGCATCTCAAACGGATCACTTCAAAATGATGCATGTGATAGATGGTGGAGACGCAGGCTTGCTAACATATCAATGCATATCAGTGAGATCTTCTGAGATCACCGAGCTTCCTGCAGGAGGCAACTGTCCAGAGCTTGATATTTTACATATGTCGTGAACATGCCTGAATGACGGAACATGCTTTAATGAACAAACTAAAAGTCCTAAGCATGTTGTCTATGTCTATTTCCTCGCTGCCGTCATCACTTCAGTTTCTCACGAACCTGCGAGTTCTGAATCTGGAGTACATCTCGTCGTTAACAGATGTGTGTAGTATACCCAAGGAGTTGGTTAATCTAGAAATTTTGAGCTTAAGAGGTTGTGAATTTATTGAGAATGTTCCAAGAGAAATGGGAAGACTTACTAATCTGAGGGTGTTAGACATGAGGGGTTGTGGTGTCAAAAGGTTTGGCGTCATCTCAAGTGTGTCGGCTAGAAGAACTATACACTGAATCATGGGATGAAGAGGATAATACAAGTTTAATGAGCTAGATTCGCTATGTAATTCTGACTATCTTAATGACTGGGATCCGATGCTCAAAGTTTCTGCCAAACTCGGTCTCTGAGAAGCTAAAAAGGTACTACATAAAATTTGGCTCTGACAACTTTCAAAGCAACCTTTATGACTATATGCATGAAAAAATTATCAATGGCATTATCCTTGACATTAGTATCCATGTCATTTGTTTAAGGCCTGTTGTGATTGGCTCAAAGGAGATGAAGTTAAAAATTGCTTTGGATGAGCTAGCTGCAGGAGGTTTTCGATACCTGAAGGAATTAAGGATTCAAGATTGTTATAATAAAGTGGTGAAGTATGTTGCTAACTACAGCAGCACAGCAGAGGAGTGGGTCAACGGGCCTAATAGTTCTTACGGTGTATTTACTAAGCTGGAGACACTGGATATTGATAACATTACGCATTTAAAAGCCATTGTATCATGTTGTCATGATGGCAAACCTGGAGGAGGATTCTTTGGAAATCTAAAAGATATTAGACTGAGAAAACTGAATTCCATTTGTGAGCACTTCTACTATCCATCCTCAGGCTATAAAAACTAAGCAGCCTGCAATGTGTTAAGTTGTACGATTGCGAGAATTTGAAATATTTGTTTACACAGTATGAAGCAGCAAGTTTGGAACATCTCGAAACTCTTGAAATCTATCGATGTGAGAAGATGGAAGCAGTTATCTTGGAGAACTTAGGACCAACAAACAATAATGTCATCATGTTGCCCAATTTAAAAATGCTAGAACTTTCCTTCCTGAAAAGCCTCATTTGATTGAGCTCAGTTGAGAGAGTTGAAGTGCATATGTACAGTCCATCTTCAACCAGAAGGTATTAAATTTTATTAACAATATTAATTAGAGATCTAATACAGAGTATGTAAATTATTAATATTTAATTTATTATGTATTTCAACAGGTCATGTTTCCTAGCTTGGAGAGACTGTATTTGGGTTGTATGGAGAGCAAGGAGTTATGGGGCAGCCAAGATCCACCGATCTTCTTCCGGAAACTTAAGTCCCTCTCTGTTGATTCGTTTAGTAAAATAGTAAATATTATACCATCGAATTCAGCACAATACTTCAGTGGTCTAATGGAATTAACAGTATCTGATTGTCCTTTACTGGAAGAGGTGTTTGAGTCCACAGGAGTGAACATCGGAGGGGCTGACGCTGATCATCTTAATCTCTTCACAAACCTAACTAAAATACATGTGTGGCATTGTGGCAGTTTGAAGAGTTTATTCTCTTCTTCTGTGGCCAGAAATCTTCGGAATCTCAATCGCTTAAATATAAGTGACTGTGAATCAATGGAAGAAGTGATTGGAAAGGAGGAAGGAGTAGAAGAAGATGGAAGGATAGGTGAAAA
>JABEVN020000444.1:0-31735 GCA_013146195.2 Codonopsis lanceolata | reverse complement strand
CGTCTCTAAGAGCACACTTAGATTGTCGAAAGGCCGTAGATAGTCATTAGATGTTTGATCTACCACGTATTTTCTCCCCTAGGCTATGTGTTGCGAGGATGATGAGCCCGTAGCAAGGATGAGTGATAGCTAGGTTTTCTATCGTGCGAAGCCGCGTAGAAAATATTATGCTTGCAGGACTACCGAAATTTGAGTTAAGAAAAATAGAGAGTTAAATTAGACATTAGCTAGACTAGAAATATCACAATCCTATTCTTTTTAACCTTGATTTGATGTTGCGCCGTTTCATCGCGTTAATTTAGTTTATTTTCTTGCCTTTATTTTTGTTTATTTTATTTTTATTTTAAATCTAATTTCCGTTAGCTTAGATAAAATTAGGTGTGCCCAATTAAGTACTTAGGATTTATTTCTAGCTCTATCCTCGTGGGATCGACTCGTGCCGAACTTTATTACTTGATACGACCAGGGTAATCTTGCGGTATTTGCGTTAGCGCATCAAGTTTTAGGCGCTTCTGGGGATAGATTTCTAGAATTTATCTTGATATTAATACCAAGCTTGCCTAATTTTAATTTAAGCATTTTTTTTCTTTTTTCTCTATTTGCTTTAATTTTAGTTGTAGTTAGTTTTTGTTTTTCTTTTAGAGTAATTTTTTTTATATTGTTCTTTTGCATTTGATCTTGCTTGTCTAGTGAGTGTTCTTGTAGCTAGCTTGAAGCGATGGCTTGGAACAATGTAAATTGGGACTTTGATCAAGGGGCATGGAATGGAATGGGGAATTTATGAAAATGAGATGGCGTCCGAGGCCATGAATTATACTCGGTCCATCAGAGCTTAATTTGTGAGAATTGTTATAAAATCATTTTCCATATCCATGTGCATTGGGATGGAGTCGAATTCTTTGCTTCCTCCTCTCACTACCATCATGAAGACCCCATCATCACCCCTATGATCCGAATGTGTGAGTAACAATACCCGTGGGAAGTTGAGCAGCGCCCGCTCACGGAAGAAGAAACAATTCAAAGTCTAAGGGCTCAGTAGTGTTGATAGAAGCCATCAAGCTCTAGTCCCTCCTCGATTGGGAAGCTACAATGCGGAAGTCGGTATTGCCCTTGAAGAATCACCTCAAGAAGACCTTCACCCAATGCAGGAAAACCCAATGGAAATGGAGCTTTGCAATGATCTCTCTCTCACTAATGAGAGTGAAATTTCGAGTATCTTGGGACAACCTCACTTGGAAGCACCTCAATCTCATATCCATGTTGCGGTGGAAGATCAAAGTATAGAAGCTTGTGAGTATGAAGTGATCAATCATGCACCCCACCCTATAGAAGTTCTCCCACCCTTGAAGAGTATGTTAGTAATGAGATAGAGCATCCAAGCATTTTGAAGAGGATGCTTCTTTTGGCCCAAATGAAACCTTCAAGGAACCGTTCCTCACCTCTACACTCCACCGAGCATTGAGGCTCAAATTTCTTATTTCCACGCCTCTCGAGCATCAAGATGAATTCATACACTTAAGTGAGTTGGGTGTGATATTTCTATTGCCGACATTTTAAAATGGCCTATTTTTTAGAGTCGGCAACTAAGGAGGTGTTCAAGCTTAAAGGCCTTCAATTAAAGCACTTCCTTGGTCATGGATTTTATGGGAATGCTATGTGTGCGTTTCTAAATGAACCGGTGCCTCCGTAGGCGAAAAATTGGTTTCTTTTATTTCTTTTGTATTTATATGTCTTGTATTTTGTGTCGCTTTTCGAAGCCCTCCCAAGTTTGTGGGTTTGTAGGGAGGTGTACATAGAGTCCACACACCAAAAATATTTTCTTTTTATTTACAATATAAATATAATTGCTCTCATATATTTCTTTTGAGCTTTGATTTGATGTAGGGGTTGAGCAATTATTCAAGTTTGGGGGTGACTCGCGGAGATTCATGGAGATTCATGGAGCGACATATTCATGGCTTGGACTTCAAGTGCACCGACTTTGAGGGAGTTTTCTCTTCTCTTTTCTCCCACCCTTTATATGCATTTTTATGATCATGAACATTGTGGGCAATGTTCGGTTCTAAGTTTGGGGTGGGGTCGGTCTTATCTTTGCCCTCGATTTTTTGGAAAATTTTGAAAATTCTTAGAAAATTTCAAGCTAATTTGGACCCCATTAATTATGCTTTGATCATTCATCTCATCACTTTGGCGCTCATAGAGTTGTATGTGCATTATTTTCTTGGATTCGGCCTTGAGAATATTACATGCATAGTTGAGGATATTTTGTGATTTTTGTGCTAGCATTTCCCTCATTCATGTTAAATAGCGCCCATGTGTGGATATCTTGATAATTTTAAGCTAAGCTCTAGCTTTGGTTGTGCATGTGTTATGAGTACCTTGTTGTGAGTTGTGATGATAGATGATTTGAAATTGATGAATAGCTTGGCTTGTGAGTATGACAATAGCATGATATAGGCCATGTTTGACTCGTTTGTGCCATATCGACCTACCCTTGTTCACATTAAATCCCTAGTGTCCCATTTGAGCCTTATTGAAAGAATGGTGTGTGCAAAGCACACAATGACCCCATTCGCCTTCATTTTGATCACCGCATTGACTTATCCCATGAGCCTATACACTTTATCCAACCCTTTGAGAGAGCACTTTGTGAAATGAATTTCTAAATTTATGTCTTGGAGGGAGTATGTGCTTCATGGAAGTGTTGTTCTTCATGTATTGGTGTGGTGTGATTTAATTTTGGTTGATGAGTTGGGGGTTGTTTATCTTGTAAAAAGGGGCCCTTGTGTATAAAAAAAAAATCAAGAGTGAAAGACTTCCCAAAATTGTGAACCATTTGTGCTTTAAAGTTATTCAAAGAGGGGAATTGTGGGATAAAAAAATCATGTGTGGTAGTTTGATGTACTATCAACCCCAAGTTCTTGATATGTAAAGAAAAAAGAAAAGGAAAGAAAGAAGAAGCTAAGTTTGGGGGTTGTTGAGAAGAATGGTGAGTTATGATGAAGTATGTTGTTTCATGAAGTTAGACTTGAGTATGATTTTGAAGGCTTCACTTGTGCTCTCTTGTCTTGATTTCCTTCCCTTCATTTGTAGCTCAACCTTGGCCTAAAGTTACAAGCTTGCAAAAGTCCTATTGATATTGTCATGCCATGGGTTATTGCCTTGTGAAGTATTTATCTCTTTCGGTTTCATGGCTTATGCTTGGTATTTCATTGAACGTTCAATCCTAGCTAGAGTGATGTTATTTAGTCATGGGCTTGTGCTTCATGTTTTTAAGTAAGTGTTTGAGGAAAGTTTGATAGCATTGAAATCACATCATACCTTGGTTATGCATTTTTATAATCTTGAGTTTGATTTCTTTCATGGTAATGCATGTGGGATCTTGATTGAGTGCCTCCTCCATTCCATCGTTGTCTCGAGCTTATCCATAATCCATATTTCTCTTTGCTGGACGATCAAAGCTTAAGTTTGGGGTGTTGATAAGCTTGTTATTTTCCTTTATTTTCATTATTTTTCGGAATTTTATTGTTTATTTTGAGCTTTGGTTAATAATTTATTGCATTTGAGATACTATTTTTATGTATTTTGTGCTTCATGTAGGTATCTCAAGCATATTCAAGGTTTTATGGCTCAATTCATGCAAATCGAGGCAATTCCGGGCATTAATGTTAAGTTTTGATGCTTGCCGTTAAGTTTCGTCAAGTATTTCAAAGGGTAGCAGCCTAACAGAACCTAACAAAATCTGATTGAGGACTAAATTGCAAAGTCTGGGGGAATAGGGTCTTGCCGCGCATTGAAGCGAGGCGGGCGGCTCAGTGCAAAGGAAGAGCACTTGGAGCAAATTCATAAAAATGAATTCATTAATGCGTTGTCGGCGAAGGAGAAACCCGTCCCGTTCCCCAATGCGCGACGCGTTCTTCCTCTGGGTCGGATCGGCCCGCGTCTTTATTTGCCCCATCCCTTCATGACCCTCCTTCGGCCCTTTATCTCACATCCAGACCATTTAGCCAGCCTTGACCAGCGTGCTCTCCCCTATCGGACCACGACCTAAGCGGCGCCCAAGCCTTCTTCTTTCCCATTTTGCCCTAAAACTTTACTAAACTTCTAAATTACCCCCAATCCCTAGCGACCTTTGGGGGAGATTCGAGAAGCTCATATTTCGGCGAGCAGGGGTCGAGGGAGCGGGTTTAGGGCATTAGCCCTAAAACTCTCCAAATCCATTTTATTCACTCCATCTTCCACCAAAATTCAAAATGCACCCATTTTGAAGACTTGGAACATCAAATCAAGGGTCGTGGAGCAAGATTATGAAGTCAACCAAGATTTGCAACATTAATTGGTTTAATTCTTCCACCTCTTTATTTATTTTAATGTTGTAATTTTTGGAGAAACTTTGCATTTATTTTGATACCTTGATGATGAGCTAAATACATTTTTGGATTGTGATTATTATCTATGTTGGTAAATTAATTTTAATTTCTCTCTGATGTATTACTCATATATTTTGGTTATTATCATTATGTGATTAATGCTTTTAATGAAGTCATGAATCATTAAATGAACACTAGAATGATAGGATCTGCGAAAGCCCTTCCTATTATTCGAAAATCGTGATAATTGTTTACGTCTCTAAGGCACACCGATTGTCGAAGGCCGTAGATAGTCATTAGATGTTTGATCTACCACGCTGCTATTTTCTCCCTAGGCTATGTGTGCTTGGGATATGAGCCCGTAGCAAGGATGAGTGATAGCTAGGTTTTCTATACATAAAGGCTTAGTAGAAAATATTAGTGCGCACGGACTACCGAAAATTTGAGTTAAGAAAATAGAGAGAGTTAAATTAGACATTGGCTAGACTAGAAATATCACAATCCTATTCTTTTAACCTTGATTTGATGTTGCCGCCGCCACCGTCGCGTTAATTTAGTTTATTTTCTTGCCTTTATTTTTGTTTATTTTATTTTTATTTTAAATCTAATTTAGCTTAGATAAAATTAGGTGTGCCCAATTTAAGTACTTAGGATTTATTTCTAGCTCTATCCTCGTGGGATCGACTCGTTCTCGAACTTTATTACTTGATCTGACAGGGTAATCTTGCCCGTGTTGCGTTCAAGATCAAATACACATATATAAGCTAGCTAAAATCCGGAAGAACAACTGATGTAGATGTGTTGTTGTCGCGATACACATAATATACTGTATGAATCTGATAATATCCAAAACTGAAAACCAAAGCCATGTCTGAATCCAATAGTATCCAGAAATACCGTGACCTTGGGACTTAACCAGGAGTCTCATTACCCCGAGTTTTACCCAAGAGTCGTAGTTGCGTTGCTGTTGCAGTACACATGCTGAAATCATGTATGAACCTAATAGTATCCAGAACTGATGACCTTGGGACTTAACTAGGAGTCTCATTACCCCGAGTTTTACCCAAGAGTCTAGCCTTCTATTTGTCATGCAAATTTCACTGACAAGGCTACATCCTTGTCACAGCCAATAACAAGGGAGAGACTCATGCAACCACCGTAGCGATCACGAGATTTAACTCTCGTAAAGATTACTGTCGTCCCATTGTCAACACAACCACATATGCCAACTGGACTCAATGTGATGCACAAGTAGATATTTACTTACTAATAAATACAACCGTCGAGTCACAAAGTAGGGGAGCTCAACACACGCAACAAGCATGCTTATTTGCCTGTAAATAAACACTTAAGCATTTATTTGCTTACACGCAAATACCAAGGTATGTAATATTTTACATATAATAAACTACACCAAAGTATTTCTCATTATCGTAGGAACAGAGCACGTCACTCGTTATATTTTATTGTCCCTGAATCGACTTTGTTGAGTCATTTGTTTAATATTTATAAATTTTGGGCATCACTGTGATTTGCAGGATTCGTCCCAACACAATCTCACCAATAATTAATTCGGCCCAAATAACAATCTCAAGCATTTAAGTATACATATAAGTTCAAATATTCAATAATTAATAACAAGAGTATTTTTACTCTAAAATCAAAACAAATCATGTGGGGGTAGCCCTAGAGCCATCAAAACGGACTAGCGGGGCGGACCAACCCGAAAATTTGGCGGACTGAAAAAGCAATGACCCAACCCAACCCACCTTGGGTTGTAGGGCGGGGTGGACCAACCCGCCATTTGAAAATTTTTGGACCAAGTCATTCAGGACCGGTTGAAGCAGAAGCACAAAGCACGCCCACTGCCACTGGAAGGAATTTGGGAAGGAAATTAGGAATGATGGCCTATAGTGATGGGTGATTGCCTATTGGAGTATATATATATATATATATATATATATATATATATATATATGCATATTATAGTAAGTAAAAATAGGCGGATCAACCCGCCTCGCCTAATCCGCGACCCGTTTGGGTATAACCAAAAAAGCCCGCCTTTTGGCGGGGTCATATTTTTAAAACCCAACCCACCTTTTTAATATGGCAGGGCGGACCAACCCAACGGGTTTGACCCATTTTGATAGCTCTAGGTAGCCCACAGTACATGTATGTCAATCCTACATATAAAGGGAAGGGAATAGTAATTTACATCTATCAAAAAATATCGATGACAACACAAAATATTCGGATGTAAATGTAACCCTCTACACAAAAAACACCCCTGCGGAGTCAGAATTAAAAACGAGTAATATTTCGTTAACAAATCAAACAGAAAAGCTAAACCTTCGGTAATTCACGTCTACGAGCTCGGCTGAATAAAGAAGAAAGAAAGAAGGAAAGAAGAAACGTGAGAGAGACTCTCACCCACAGCAATTAAATGAGGCGGCTCACTGACCTGCCAAAGTAAAACAAAGGAAAGAAATAACCAATTGTTGTCTTCTAAGTTTCCAGCCGAAATTGTTAATCATCGGTACTTAATACAGCACCTATAAAATGCTTAATACAACACTTTTAAAAATGCTTTTCCCAAAATACCCTTTACGTAAATTCATTTTTTTGTTAAATTAAAATTAATGTTTTGTTTTTTTATTAAATTTAAATTAATGTTTTGTTTTTTTAATTTTAATTTATTAATTAATTTAAAATCAAATTGTGGACCAATTGCTCTAAAAAAGTTTTTTTGTTAGGACTGCTGCCAAACCAGTCCTAAACCCGATTTTTTTTTTGTTAGGACTGCTGCCAAACCAGTCCTAAACCCGAAATTTATTTATTTATTTGGTTAGGACTGCTTCCAAACCAGTCCTAAACCTTAAAAAAAAAATTGGTTAAGACTGCTGCCAAACTAGTCCTAAACCCTTTTTTTTTTGTTAGGACTGCTGCCAAACTAGTCCTAAACTCTATTTTTTAATTAATTAGTAATTTAATTGTATTTAGTAACTAAATCAAATTAATTATTAAATCAATTGCGTTTAAAAAAATTTTAAATTTTAAATTTGTTAAATTAAATTGAATAAAAAAACAAAAAAAATAAATTATGTAAAGGGTATTTTGGTCAAACATTTTTAAAAATGTTGTATTAAGCATTTTATAGGTGTTGTATTAAGTATACCCCTTGTTAATTTCAAGTGAATGTTCACTTGGGAACTAATTAAATATTCAACATATATAACTAGTTATTTTGAGTAAAAACTATCCTTTGTCAAAAGTCAATAATGTCAAACTAATTAATCACCAATTTGACCCAATTAAATATTAATTAATCATTATTAATTAGTCAATGTTAAAATAAAAATATATTTTAATAATATTAAAAGAAACACGTAATGTACCATACATTTCGGGTCAATCTAGCCGAAAATAATTATTTTCTAGCTCTAACATGTTGATCACGCAAAATTGGTGATCTTGTCCTATGCTAGTGTGAGACAACAGAATATGGTGAAGAGATAATGAATTTCAAAGGATATATGGCTGATCGAGGTTCCGAACATTAACAAACCCTTTCTAACACTTGGGTTATGGCGGTTACATTGACTATTACTGAACTGAACTGAAGAACTGAGATTTTTTATAGGAATGAGGGAGACATCTAGGTTTTTAGGTTATGAATGACCAAGATTTTTGGAGATTCTTCTAGGATAAACTTTACTAATACTTTCCTTTTCTTCTTATTTTTCCTCTCCCTTTTTGGTAACCTTCAGTTCCCTTTTTATACCCTATCAGAGAGGGGCATGGTTGTCCGTGAAATGGAGGTGGCCTCTTCTTATTGGCAGGTCTGGGCGGCCCTTCATCATTTGCTTGGCACAGAATTAGGTGAGTGATTTGAAAAGATGGACGTATGTCAGGGAGTAGTTAGCTGAGAATGGCAGTACTTTTGTCGTATGATCAGGTTATGAGGCAGAACTACAGTGTAATGACTTTATCGGGGAGCGTGCCACGTTGGGACGAGCGCTGCCGACCCCCGGTTTCTCGGCATGGGCAGGATCGAGGATCCTTTTCTCAGAAGGGTTGGTTGAGCTCGCTCAGTGGGTTGATCGAGAATTCCTTCGATGGATCCGTTCTTTGGTCGGCATGGCAGCGACTGATCCTTTCTTAGGCCGACTTGGTAAATAGGTGTGGTTTCAGTCGGCTCCTGTCGGGATCCTTGCTCTCATCAGCTTCCGAGACATTCGTGATTAGAGGACTCAGGAGAAGAATTGGGTCGGGCTCGGCCTCTCCGCACAAACTGTCCTTGTTCTCATCATCTTCCGCGACGCACGTGATTGGAGAACTCATGAGATGAATCGGGTCGTGCTCGGCCTTGGGGGTCTGTTCTTTAGTCGGCATGATAGCGACTGATCCCTTCTCAGGCCGACTTGGTAAGAAGGTGGGTCCCAGGTCGGCTCCAGTCGAGACCCTTCACAAGTCATTTCCTATTCTAACGTTATAAATCATAACTAATATAACCAAAGTTCAATATGGACTTTAAATACGTCATATATCAAGCCCAACATATCTTGAGCTCAAATGAACTCTCGTATGGCAATTACCCAAGTCCACAATCTAAAACACATAAATAATGCAAAACACATAAATAACACAATTGGACTCCAAACGTGCTACTGCATAAGTCCAACTCACGATATAACCAAGTTCTCTTTAAAACTAAAAACTCAAAATACTATTTGACTAACATGATAGCATTACAAGTTTAACATTAATCATTTTGTGATTAACAAATAAATATCATAATAAATACAAGGAAAGTCTCGGGCGCTTCACTTCATCACTGAATTGAGCAGGTGGGTATAGGACTTTGTTCCCCATGGTTATTTATTGAACAAATCCAAGTTCTCAACTATACTCAAAACACCCACATCAATACCAGTATTAGGTGATGCACCCCTCAGCACATACTCCCAAACAAGTTGCAAGACCAATATTCAGCTTATCATCCATATCTGTTACCTCTCTAAATATTTACCTTAACTCTTCAGGTTTCACTGTTTTTCCTCTCAACCCAGGAATATATTTCTTTACTAGTGCCTTGGTAGTGGGGATTTCAGGGACAAAATCTTCCAATAATCCAGATTTAAACATGTGATTAAGTTGTAGTCCGAAAAAGAAAATCTAGCTTTTTTACCACCTATACAGAACCATATTTCATTTTTATTGATTCTAGGTGATTCAACCCTAAAAAGTGCCAAAACATGAATCAACACATTACTCTTATTAATTTTTTTTTCTCATCCTATACAATTTAGCAAAAGTTGATTTCCTGAATAGGGTTTTGTGCACATGATCTAATGCGTTATATACCTCATTTAACATTAACAAATTGCATCTTGTAGTAATCTTGCATTTGTACTGGTCATCAAGTGAAACAATATATGTCATCTGTAATAGAAATATAAATTAAACATTAAAAAAAGAACTATAATATACGGCTATTAAAACAAGGTTTACTTCCATAGTTGATTCAAATGATCATATGAAAATACACATGGTTTACTCACATGGTTGATTCATAGATCAGATTATAAAACACATTGTTTTCTAACCTTAAACAAAAACTCAAGTGCATGGTTTATTGATGAACTAGATGCATTCAAGAGAAAATAAAATCTTTTTTGTCTTAACAAACAAACTACATGACAAACTGATAAATAGAAACATAAACCTGAACATAGCAATAAAATTCAATTTTGGACAAGTGTTCATGTTTATTTCAAGTGATCATATGAAATTACACATGGATTTACTGACATGATTTATTGATAAACCAGATACTTTCAAGAGAAAATAAAATTATTTTTGTCTTAACAGACCAACTACATGGCAAACTGATAAACAGAAAAAAGAACATGAATATAGCAATACAATTCAATATAAACAAGTGTTCATGTTTATTTCAAGTCGCCATATTCATTTCAAATGTTTTAAAAGTTTGGGTCGTAAAAAATGATCAACCGTAACTACAACACTAAAACCCTAAGCAAAAAAGCAATGTGAAGTTTACCTGATTCTGAATTAATGATCGCCAACGAATTAGGGTTTCGAATAATTGAGAACTCCTGAACGAAAATGGTTTATCAATAGTCGTCGTTGAAAGGGTTTAGGTCGATAAGACTATGTTATACCATAATAAAATGAACTAAGTGTTTTTCCACTTTTACTCGTATTGTATATATTTTTTTCTTAACCAATATATATCATGATCGTCAAGTGATTTATCTAATAAACCAATGTATATGTAATTAAAAAATATTATTATATGGTCGACTTGACGATCAAGGACGATCGGGACATGTTCCATGTTCCAGAGGCCATTTCCTCGGATCCCTTCTTCGACTAGTCCATGTAGAAATCCATTATTACGATTGTTGTGATCATTGAGCTGTGATTAGCTAGGAGATTTGCCCGTAGTTTACTGATACCATATAAAATTGTGACTCAACGATGAAAGAATTTTATGCATTCATTGATTGATTTACACGGTTACAATGAATATGTATATATTCAGCTATTGCTATTATTTTAGGACAGAGATCCCAATCAATATTTGGGAGAAAATTAAGGAAAAGATTGAGGAATTGAGATATTCACGAAGGTATAGAAGATACTGGCAAATCTCCTAGCTAATCACAGCTCAATGATCACAGCAATC
Organism: Codonopsis lanceolata; assembly: GCA_013146195.2. Lineage (NCBI taxonomy): Eukaryota > Viridiplantae > Streptophyta > Magnoliopsida > Asterales > Campanulaceae > Codonopsis > Codonopsis lanceolata. The sequence continues at coordinate 20,653 of JABEVN020000444.1, read as the reverse complement.
GTAATAGCGGATTTCTACGGTCCAAGACTATAAATATTCATCCATCGGCTAAAATGACCAACCAATGCCACGCATAATGTTGAAAAAGCATAAGCAAGAGGCAGCACAACCTACCACTGCCTCCACCACCACTATCGACGTCAAGTCCCTAATTCACAACCACGCTCTATTCTTCGACAAGTTAGTCGAACTCATTCCGGCCAAATTCTACATCTCCAATGATGACGACGACTCCAAGCCTTGGTTCCAAGGCCTCAGCAAGGCAGCCAAAGCCTCCGCCAAGCAACAAACCCGAGAAAATATCAAAAAAGCCCGACGCGACCGCCTTGACCCCGAGAAGTCGCAAATCACAACCCTAGACATCCTCAAAGAAAACATCCAAAAGGATAACGCTGACAGTAGCGACAGCGATGACGATGATGAGCAAATCGAGATTAATCCGATTACGGATTTGGACGGAGCTGGTGATGATAACGTTAGTAACAAGAATAATTCATCTGTCACTTATGAAGAATTGCAGCAACGGCTGCATTGGAAGCTCGAGGCGCTTCGCGGGAATCGAGGACAGGGGAAGCGGTCGATGTTGATGAATGAGAGGAGAGAGGTGCCCGACAAGAAGCGGAAAAGAAGTGATGATTTTGGAAATAAGTCTAATGGTGGTAGGGACGGTAAATTTGATAAGTCTGAGGGGGATATTGAGAAGGAAGTAACTGTGGCTGCAAAGGGATTGAGTTTGGGAAAGTGAAACTTGGAGGGGATGCTGAGGTGTTTGGGGCTAAGAAAAAGATGAGGAAGGGGTCTAAAGCTCTGGAATTGGTGAGGGCCAAGAAATTGAAGGAAGCTATGAAGGATCCAGAGAAAGGAGAGGTGGTGGCCAAGAAACATTCATGGCGTGCCGCAACGAGTAGGGCAATGGGAGTGAAGGTGCATGATGATCCCAAGCTGTTGAAGGAGAGTATACGGAAGGAGAAGAAACGGCATGAGAAGAATGCTGGCAAGTGGAAGGAGAGGGTTGAGAGTAGGGAGAAGTTGAGGGGGGATAAGCAGCAGAAGAGGGCTGGGAATATTGCAGATAGAATTCATGAGAAGAAGCAGAGGAAGATTGCGAAGAGGGAGAAGAAGCTTATGCGGCCTGGATTTGAGGGCCGGAAGGAGGAGTACATTGGTGGGGATTAAGGTGCTCCTTTTATTTTTTGCAAGATTATGTTTTGTTGTTTTACTCAACTCCTAGTTGTTCCTTAAAATTTGAGACTTTTGAGGTGAATTATGAATGGAATTTTGCTTTGATATGAAGTGATTTGTGGAATAATCTTATTTTCAATTATAGTTGTCTCTGATATTTTGCAAATGCAAGTTGTAAACTGCAATTTGCAAGAGTTATGTCAATCATGTGTTGAAGATATAATCCAGATATTTTACAACAATGATTTTACAAATTTTTTTTGGATGAAACTATGAAATTGGTTGAGCCCTCTCCTTTCAGGGGCGGGGAGTGTGGGAGAGAAGTGGGCATACATATTTATGCTACTATCAAGGACAAAAAGGTTCAATTATGACAGAAGGGGAAGATTGTATTATCTAATGTTTAGATTTAGCATAGATGCTTGGACTGGTTATATTCATAGGATAGGAGGGAATTCATGAAATTAGTAATCACGTGAAAAAGTATTTCTATGATTGTTTTATATTTCAGATCTAGAAGTTTTGGTGTTATATCTCAGAAGTTGAGTCACCAGATTCTTTTGCTAGCATTTTACGTGATCTTTGATGGGAGCATGATGTATACACATTTTTGTAGAGCTTGTAGTCATCCAGTAGTAGAGGGGCAGGGGTATCCCTTGTTTTCTCTTTTATATTCCCCTTCTGGTCATTGGTTGTACCTCCTTACACTTTTATGTACTTCTCCTTACCCCATAACAACTTAGTAGTCAGATCAAGGTTCTAATGTTTCACGTTGATATTTTGAAGCAATTTTGCCTTTTAGTTGATTCTCCTAGCTTATGTGAGTTATTTGTTGCTCCTCATCTTTCTCTTTTTGGGGTTTTTGATTGCCCTTTTTTTTTTTAAAACTAATCTTGTACTTAAAGAGCTTATGTCTAACCCATGCTTTGATCCCTATAAACATTTTAGTTCATTGCAGGAACTGTGTGGTTGCGCCTCCTTACAGTTTTATGCTCCCTCTCCCCCGCCCCCCTACAAAAAAAGAGAAGAAGCTAATAACCGATTACATTCGTGGTGCGCACCACTTGTTTGTGGTAATGCCTATTTTAGAATTTTGTCTGGTATTAATTCCCATTTTTCACACTTTGGCAAACAGTACTCAGCTGTTAAAATCCATTTGCTGCATGTTTTGAATGAGAGATTGTCAAGCTAGATGAATGTGTTTATGGTTTATACAGTCTCATTTGTGAAATTTTGGGATGGCAAGGGAGATTGACTCTTTGACAAACACGAGACACGATAAATTAATATCTCTATACATTAGTTAATGATATCGGAAAATGGTTACATATCCTTGAATTAAAATTTAAGTTTTAATTTTTGGGATTGCAAAAAATGGTTTGTTCACGATGCAAATAGAAATAAAACTCACGATAGGGTGGAAAATATTTTTGCACCATGATTACTGTTTTACAGAAATCATTCCTGGTAGTCAATATTTGTTCCGCCAAAACTTAAGTGGAGCACTTTACAGCTTGTAGCATGTGTGGCTCCACCAGTGCATGCGGAACAAAAAAAATCATTCTTCATAAAGAGATTACTTGGGACGGTTTTGATCTTGAGGTGTAGGGTATGGTCTTCATGAAGATATTACTTGTTCAGACACAAACAAAAGGAGGACTCTGTTGATAGTATTCAATAGTGAGTTTACGTAACTGCTGAGCTTCTTGCACAATGCTGTCACCATATAATATGGTGCTGTAGCCGAAGCTGTTAACTTTCTGGTTCTAGTTAACACAGCGGGAAACTCCAAGAAGATGCTGAAATCTTTCTTAATGAGGGTTTCTTCTGAACAGAACACCTTTCATCTTGCCCAATTCAGCCAACAGGTCAACTTTTCCAATTCTCCAATTTTAGCGAATTGCTTCTTCTTCTTCTTCCTTTTTTGCTTTATTTATTTATTTCTTCCTCAAACTTAATGGTTTTGCCTCAGCGAGGTGCACACTAGAAACAAGAAAGCGTCAGAGCTCATTGCAAAAGGGTGGAGCGCATTAAAGGAAGTTGATAAACGTCTCATTTCTTTGCTTAGGGTTAGGGATTTTTATTATAACAAGCCATATGGTAATATATTTATTTTTATTTCTTATTTTTTTATACGTGTTATAGGGTATGAAGAGCTATGTTATCACCTACTAGTATAACTTATACACTCAAATATTACCAATGAAGGGGTCCACACCCCCACCAAAGGAAGTTACCTGCAAAAAGTGTCATGATAAACAAGCAAAGGTGCTCAATGCATGGACCTTGTAGCAATGGCTCGCAGAAGAGCCTAGCAATGCACCCTACAGACCACAGGTGACTTGCGTTGTCGCAAATACAGAGGTAGCTTGCTTCATAGTTATGAAAGGCGAGCGCCTCTTCGCCTGAGGCGAGAGGCAAGGCGAGGTGAGGCGAGGGGGTTTCGCCTCTTGAAGTGCTGGGCGAGGCGAATACACAAAAGCGAGACTAGGCGATCGCCTTTCTCGCTTTTTGAAGTGGCGAGAGGCGAGAGGCGAGAAGAGGGTGGATAAAGGCGAACATTTTAGAAAAATCTTAATATGTAGTTTTTAGGTTTTTAGGGTTTTTACTTAAAAGAAACGTACTTACTTTATCAGACCACGTGCGATTTTGACTTTTAGTCTTCCAGTTAGAATCTTCAACTTCGAATGGAGAGATACAAATACACAAACAATACAACAAGCCTTCCAGTTCGCTAAATAGAGACACACTAAACAGAGACAGACGTGAGTTCGTGACTATCGACTCTGTCTGGGCTTCGCTTTACAAGAACGAAGACTTTCTGGGCTTCGCCTTTTACTCTCGAGTCTTTGTCGACAGAGTACTGTCGTGTTCAACAACCAGGTAAATTTCTCTTCTTTTTTTGTGGCTAAATTGCATGATAATTCGACTTCTTCCTGCTTCTTTTCTTCAAATTTTTAACTCTGTTTTTGACTCTCTTCACTGTACTGAGCCTTTACTTTCTCTTCTTTCTGTTTTTTGGTTAAATTTGACTTCTACTGTGCTTCTTTCATTTTTAAACTGTTTTTGTTTACTTTGTTGTTTTTTTTTTGTGTGTATTTATGAAATGAAAAACTCTTTCTATGCTTCTTTCACTCTGTTTCTTTTGTGTGTGTATTTTTGTTTTGTATTCATGAAAAAGAAAAATGTTCCTATGCTTCGTCTGAATTGTGTGTACCACTGTACAGTCTGTACGCTGCTATTTATTTGACTGCAATGTAGTTCTGTAACACTGCTGCTTCTGTCTACAATGTCTTTAGGTTTTTTATGAAATAAAATCTATTTGCCTGTGTATTTATGAAAAATAAAATACAACAATACTTGCTCTATTGTTTTTCTAGTTATTCTGTTTTTTTCCTCACTAATGTCATTGTCATTATATGTGATCTAGTTTTACACCCGTGCGTTAAATGCGCGGACATATTTCTTTTTTAATTGAATTATAATCAAGCAAAACAAAAACAGAAAAACATTAAAAGAATAAGATATTACTTCAATGAATAACCGAATATGATTTGATTAAAATTAAATAGTCCAATTTCAACCATTAGAATTACATCAATTGATCACAAATTTATTATTAAAAAAAAAATACATGGCAATTGAATGACATTAATATCAAAGATAAAATGATTGAGGGTATGAAATCGAAGGGTTTTGTTTGTGAAAAGAGGGAAAATTAAAGAATTCATCCTTCTTTAATTTGACTGAGTTAATGTTGTTATGTTGATATATTCCAAGCCAATTTGTTGATATATTTAATTTTTAATTTAATATTGCATTAAATGAGATCTGGTTAATGATGTCTTATTTTTGGAAAGTTGTTTTAGGCGGGAAACTGCTTAAAATAGCTGAGATATATGCTTCTGCCTTTATATATATATAGATTTTAACTTAATTTCATATATTATTTTCATTAATATATGCTTTGGATTATATATATATATATATATACTATATTTCTTATTTTTCGCTTGTTCACCTTTTGGGCGCCCGCCTCTCGCCTCACCTAAAAAATGGACCTCTCGCCCGCCTCTCGCCTTTAATAACTATGGCTTGCTTTGTGATTTCTTGTGTGGGACTCTTAAAAAAATACCAGCTATGAACCTTAACCAGGGCCCTGGTTGTTGTACATCTTCAAAACATGTAAACACAAGCCTCAGATAGTCAGATGCTGTAGACATTCTTGGTTAGCCTCACAACGTATAGTATATTTTTTGGCGTCCGCAATCAGCAAATGAAAGGCTAAACTTTGCCGTCCACCTATGTTCCCAGCTGAAAACGCATCTAGGAATCCCCTGCAGCTGATTTGAAAATTAAACAAATAAAAATATCCATCCCTGATGAAAATGGAAAGGTGATAGGGGCTTGTCTTGTTGCAATCATCTAGAGGTGCCAAAAGGCCTTCTGTGGAGCCATCAATTAAAATCCTGAAGTTCATTGTGCTAAGCAGTCTGAAATCAATCCTCTCCATCGTATTGTGAAGTTCATTCTTCCCAAAAGGTAGCCCAAAAACTCTTTTTTTGATAAAGGTAAATGTATAGATAGCAAAGCGCCAAAAAAGGTGACGCGTCCTTTATACACAAGGAGTATACTCTTAATATATAGAGATGTTATGCACAAAATCTACAAAAGAGGCTAACGCGGGGTTCTGAGAATGCTCTGCCCTGCACATCATGCGAACAGGAAATAGAGCAGAGAACTCTTCAAATCTGAAATGGACCCCTCCTCATTATCTAAACCCCAAAAACTCTTAACTCGCATGGTTATGGGCATTTTCTATGTCTAATTTGCAAATAATCCCCTGGTTTAAAATTTTCTTCTAGCATCTGAACATTCATTGGCACCAAGACTGCAGCAAGATTCTCGGACACATTTTGGGAGTTAGATAACATCGTTCTGCACCGTCTTCATTCTAATGGCCAAGCATTGGAAATTATACACACTCCCTACTAAGCTAATACGTAAGAAGTCCCTAATATTCTCTGCCCCACACTTCTTGAGAATGCATGCAAAAAGGATTCATTATGACTCTTCTCAAACTGCCCTCTCCATAAATATCATGGACAGCAACCTTTCTTTCCTCTCTCACTTCACTCTAGCATTGCTCAAACAATGCCATGATCACCCCATCTCTTGAGCCTTATTTCCTTCACGTGATGCTGGAGCCTCCATTATCTCTTACTCTTCAAACTGTCTCTCCTGGCACGCCTTATCCTTCGGACCTCCTCAGAAATAGTATTGAAATGAATTCCCTCCACCTTTGTTCTCCACTGCCATTCCCCCCTGTATGAATCCAAAAAAGTATACAGTTGCCTTCTTGGTTTCAATCTCCCTTCTGATTCAGTTTTCCCTGCTTAATGGAACTGCTAAAAATTGTTGATGGCAATGCATCATATACATCCTGGTCTTGGATCAATCAAAGAAAATGAGTTTTATGTTACTAACGTATGTAAATTAAATATCTGTCCTTTCTCTAATATAATTCTCCTTTCCATTAAGAAAAATAAGCTGTTATCTCTTCTTTTTAACTCTTTTTCTTGGATATAAACTTTTCTTGGTTATTAACTGGTTTGCTTATGTGGATTTCTTCTCAGACAGCAAAAGAGAACTTTGAATTGGCTCTAGAGGGGGACAACTCAAATACCCCTGCCAGATATTGGTTGTCCAGACTGCATCTCAAATATGACATGCCCGGGAAATGTAAAGCTATGTAAGCGCCTGCCTATATCAGTATGTTAATTTTTTGCTTATTGCGGTGGTCTGCCGTATTCATGGAGTACCTTCATATGTACTTTGCTTACCTGTACTATTTTTATTTAGACAACAACTGACACAAGTAAAATCCATGTGTTGGTTATATCATGATAGAGAGGAAGCTGCAGATATGGGTAATCCAGATGCTCAGTACGAACTGGGTTGCCAATTAAGAATCGCGGTTAGGCAACTTATACAATAATCTGCAATTAAATTTTTTCTTTTAATCATTTCTATGGAGTTTCCTTGTCCTTTGGTATCTTTTGTTAAGCACAGAGATGACTTTGAGCCACCAAAAACATTCAATAGCATGATTGAGCTGCCTTTTGTTAGACTTTGGGATTTCTAGTGGGGTAAATAAGCGTACTATGCAATAAATTGTTATTTGTTAGCTCACAAAGATCTAAAAGCATTAATCTCCTGCATATATGACAGTCAATTTAAGAAAATGACTAAACAATACTTTTTTAAAAAAATGACTAAACAATTTCTTTGGGGCTCATTTTAAAATCAGCAAAACAGAAGTTTGAATCATGGCCTTGTAGGAGCAACAGAAGTATCGATGAACCTCATGATGTTCTTAGGTTTGGAATATTATTAGTACCAGAAAGGTGGAGGCACATACCATTTTCTTGTAGATTGCAACGAGGATGTATTATTGGCGAATGCGGCATCTAAGTTGCACTAATGATCAAGGTCCGATGGGTGACTCGAGAAGCTTTCTAGTACTTTTTCATATTGATGCTCAAACAAATAGAACGTCATTTATTTATGTTCAATTTTATTAATTTTTAGCTATTCTAGCATTTTTACTAGTTAGGGGCAGCTTGTTCGGCCCATAAATCTTGTAATTTTTCAGTGAGTAGTTTAGGATGGAATGAAAGTGTTTTTATGTTTTCGTAGGTTGGAAATCCCTTTGCCGTTCTAACTTCAAGTGTGGGATCTTAGTGGTTCGAAATTACATATATTATATTAATTTTTAGGTGTGGATTCGTCCCTGTAGATAATTCCTTTGTGGTTAAGTTAGTTAATTGATCAGCCGGTTCTATCGTCTACCGTCGCCTCGTTTCTTGTATTCTTGATATGGCCATATGTTTGTATTATACATGGCCATATGGTTGTCATACTCTATGCTCTGATCCACTAATCCCCTTTTTAATTTTTTTAAATGAGTTCTCCCTCATGATATGGCTTTGGTTAAATTAATCACCAGCCCAGTTGGTGACTATTTAATGTATTTATATGTTTTTAGCTTGTTTCCATCGTATCATTTCATGTAGTTTCTTGTTCAGTATTCTTGATATAGCCATGTATTTGTACGATACATGGCCTCTCTCTCCTTTCTTATGATTTTTCATCTTTATTTATAGAATATGTATTCCTCTTTTGGCATTATGGACAGTTCATATAACATATTGAATTGGTTCTGTAGAATGATGATGTTCAAGCAGATCAACAAGCTTTTCATTATTTGGAGAAGGCTGTTGACCTGGTATGATTTGTCAAAGCATGGTCTGCTAATATTGTATTCAGGATATACCTCAATTCTTAGTTTGCTTCTCCATGTTGTAGTTGCATACTGCTCTTTATCTTGTAGGAGCTGTTGGGGTGAGCAAAAAACCCAAAAACCCGAGCCTGAAAACCATGCAACGACCCGGCTGTCCAGTTTTCATTTTAACAAACCGAGGGTTTCGGTTTCAGTTTCGGCGTCCAGTTAGTGTAGCCGAAATTCCAACCGAACCGAACCGAAAATTGGGAAAACGACGTCGTTTTATTGTGTGTATATATATATATACACTCCATTGCAATCATATCTTCATCAAAATTCGAAGGTGCCTTCTGGAAGTTCGCTTCCATTTCCATACCCACAACCTGGTCAATTGGTCGGGACCAGGCATATTGAGAAACGGGATTCACAAGTGTCACCAAGTCAGACATCCGATTGACCCCATATTTATCATGAATCAAGGCTATAAAATGAATTCACAAGATACATATGTGCGGCGAGACTTATGGGGCCACTTGTGGGGCCCACGTCGACGCAACGACGACCAATGTGGCATTATGCCACGACGCCCAACAATTCCTAGCCATGCTATGGCATGGTGTGTTGTGCCTAAGCCACGATGTCGAACCATGCCTTGTCATGCTAACTTGTGGTGTGCCTATGCCCCGACGCCCGAAATATATATATATATATATATATATATATATATATACTTATTTACTATTCAGCTAGGTCTAAACTCTACACACTCCAGAGAGGCAGAGAGATGCAGAGCAGCACGCCCCAGTCCCCCATGCCGTTCTCAACCCTCTCTCCCTATTAACGTCTTCTCTTCTCCAATCTCCGTCTCCACTTGAGTCTTCAACGGCGACGGCGAGTCTTCACTTCAACGCGACTAACCTTTCTCTCTCTCAAGCAGTGGTAAGAACCCTAAATCTCCTTTTTCTTTTTCGTTTGATTAATTGATTGTATTTGTAGCTCAAATCTCTCCCTAAATCAATTTCACAATAATGAAGTTCAATCTTAGTATCTTATGGTGGTTGTTCGCATTTTTATTTTTTATTTTTGAAACATTTTTCTATGAGAGCATAAATGGTTTTGAAATCTCAAATGCTCTGTCATGGTTTTATTTTTGATAAAGAAACATTTGTGTAAAATAAGAACATAAGAATAATGGTAGCAAACTGGAAGTCAATGTGGCTAGGTTATTCGAGAACATTAGATATGTCCCATCTTTTATTAAGAAGGTTAAGGCACCAGAGATTAACTGTCATGGTTTTATTTAGGAAACTCAATTTAAATTTCATGAGCACCCATGGATTGATCAATGAGAGCAATAGAGCATACACAGTTCTAAATTTCATGAGCACCCATGCTTCAATGATTTTTTTTTAATGATTTCTTTCTTTTTGTATTCTCATTCTCATTCTCCACTGTTTTTTTTTCTTTGTTAAATCTACTTGTTTTTTTATAGTTTATTTACCGAGACTTTTGTGCATGCATGAATTGGATATCTTGTTATGGAGTTTGCTTTAATTTTAGATCTATAAGCTGTTCGCTTTAACTAATTTGATATGTTCTTTGTCATTTTGTAGATGTAAACGATTGAAGTAGATAATGAAGCTGAAAGTGGGAATCCTACGAATGAGGCTGAAAGTGGGAATCCAAGGAATGAGGCTGAGAGTGGGAATCCTAGGAATGAGGGTGAGACTGCGAATGAAGGTGGAAATGAAAATGAGGCGCGGAAAAATGGGAACGATAATGAGGATGAGGATAATCGGGGTGGAAAAATGGGAACGATAATGAGGATGAGGATAATAGGGAGGAATTGCAAGAAAATTTAGATAAAATTGAAAAAGGTAAATATTTCTTATATTTTTGTGTCTTTGTTTTGAATAACTCCTTGACATATTATTATGCTACGTCTCCATTTTAATTTTTAGATGAATTCGCAAGTGGACCAAAGTTCTTCGCACCGTGCATGCTTGATGATTGATGGTGTAATTCACAGTTATTATTATTGTTGTTGTTGTTTTTTCTTCATGCTACTGTGAACTGCTATGAACTGCTATGAACTGCTTCATTTTTGCAGTCATCTCCAGTTCTTCCTGCTATGAACTGCTTCATTTTCGCAAGAGATAAAAAATATTGCTCTTACTGCTATGAACTGCTATTTCAGTGGCTTTGATAGAAATGCTAATTGAACTGCTATTTCAGTGGCTTTGATAGAAATGTTAATTGAACTAACAGTAGATTGAATGTCTCATCAGCCGTTATCTATTTTCCGGTGCATTATCTTTCAACTGTAATCTATGCACATTATTTGACAGTAGATGCTTGTTCTGATGGCAGCTGTTACATTGGTGCATTCAAAAATGGTGTCAAGCATGGACTTGGGTGTTACCATTTCAGGTGAATTTCTTCAACTTTGATCCACCATTGTTGCATACGGATTAGTGGATGAAGCTATATAACCTGCATATATATTTCTCGCAAGATTTGGTCCGTGGTTGAACGAAAAATGGAGTATTTTTGTGTTTGAAAAATTGCGGGCCGGTCCACTTTTTAAAGTATTTAATCGCTACAATACAATATTTTTTTTATTTTCAACCGGAAAAAGTCACTTTTGGTGGCAAAATGACTACGATACCCTTATTGAACTGTATGCGCGTTACGGAGGTCATTATTTTTGCACCGCTGTACAATTAAACTTTATGAATCGCGGTACAAAAAGTGACTAGCAAATTAAACTTTGAACCGCGGTGCAAAAATTAATACAATGAAATTTATGAATCGCGGTGCAAAAATAAATTAGAAAATTAAACTTTGAACCGCGGTGCAAAAATAATGCAATGAAATTTATGAATCGTGGTGAAAAAATAGACTAAGAAATTAAACTTTGAACCGCAGTGTAAAAATAATACAATGAAATTTATGAATCGCGTTACAAAAATAGATTAGGAAATTAAACTTTTGAACCGCGGTGCAAAAATAATGCAATGGAATTTATGAATCGCGGTACAAAAGCATAAAGAACCAGTTTATATCCTCCACCTTTTTCAATCTCCTTTGTCGTAAGCCTCCTTCTCCCCCTTCGTCTCAACTGAAAAATCCTTCAACCCATCACAGATCTATTATAGTTTTGTATTTCATGAATCAAAAAACTCGTTTACCTTTCGGGGGCGTTGCCCCTGAACCCCTTGAAAGGCGTTGTCCCCTCGACCCCCTTGACCCGGGCGGTCGATCCCGTTCGTTGCACAATTGTGATTATCGAATACAAAGTGTGTTGCCGGAGCTGTTGAAGAAGACGATTACATTTTTGGAACAATATTTCGAAAAATGTTTTTTTACGGTTAAAAAAAAGAACGGTAAACTTTTGGGGTTAGAAACTTTAAAAAGGGACCGTCCAGAATTTTCCCCAAATTGCTAAGCTACTAATCCTGAAGGCCCTCATAAGTGATTAGGATATCCTCGTTTGGGATGAGTGTGTTTGTCTGAGTATTGCCAAATGGTGCAGGTAGAGATGAATCTGGCATCTATATAAGCTGAGTGTATTTGTCTTTCTATTTGTTGATGATCTAAATGTCAATTAAAATTTGCAGCTTTAAATTCATCATTGTTCTAATTAGCTCCTAATATAGAGTACTACTAGGGGTGGCAAAATATTATCCAACCCAATGGGTTATTCAATATATCCATTAAAAAAGACTTATTGGGTTTATCCATTTAACACTCATTCACCTAATTAGGTGTTAATGGATAACACCCATTTGTAACCAATAACAAATTGGATAACTATTGGTTTTATCCGGTTATTAGGCCTGACAATTGTAAGCCATTACCCATTAACCCAACTAACCCAACTCACTAATTACCCAACCCATTAATATTTTTGGGTTGAAGCGGGTAACCTGTTTCGACCCAATAATATTAACGAGTCGAGTTGGGTTAAAGTGGGTCGGGCCCGTTACCCATTTCAACCAGACTTTTTATGCTATAAATTTATGTTTTTTGGGGGAAATTTTTTGGGTTGAGACGGGTCGATCTGCTTTAACCCGTTGCCCGTTTCAACCCGACTCATTCCGATCCAACCCATTTCAATCCATTTGACATTTGGGTTTTAATGGGTTTCGACCTGTTTCAACCCATTACCCATTCCAACCCAACCCATCCAATTGCCAGACCTACCGATTATCCATTGGTTTTATCCAAAAGAAAAAAAAAACTCTAAATACCTGAGAGAAACGAAAATTTCGCTACAGGCTCACGTAAGTTTTCGAACAAAAGGACTAGCGACTGGTTAGAGAGAGATGATTGAGTGAGAGTGGAGAGCTGCACCGGCGAAAGGACCGGCAACAGGCGGATAACGATGAAGTGACGAAGCAATCGGAACATCATCAGATCTAGCCTCACATCCTCGATTAAAAAGGTATTGGTCATTTCGAACCCTACAAATTTAAAATTGGGGTTTCTTTTAGTTGATTTTTGAACAGAGGATGCTTGTTGTGGTCATGAATTCATGATTCTTGATGGGTGTTTCTGAATCACTGAATTTTCTTTGGTTGATGGGTTATTGTGTTTTTGCATTTTGGATTCCTTAGTTTAGACTCATAATTTGTTTCAATGCGTATAATTCTAGTTCCTTGCAGGAGTATTATTTGTGAAAATATTGTATCACGTTTTGGTTATCACATTCAAATTTTAGAGTTCAACTTTGGACTTTTGGAAAAGTTTCAATTGGGGATTCAAATCGTGAATCTTAGGCAAAAGTTGTTTGGTGTTCGTAAGTTTGATTTTCGTTGTTTACTCTGGTAAGAGAAAGAACGAATTTGTTTCACTGCTTATTGTTTTGGTTTATTGTAGAAGTTTTATTTGAGAGAATGTTTTTAAATGCAATCGGAACAGCCGTAGGAAAAGCCCGTTCCAATTAGTTTGCAGGAATCACAGTTGAAGGAATTGGAGGGATAAGTTGGATATGGGACAAGTTTGAGGGAACGGCTAGCATGATAGCAAGTTTCATGAAGATAGAAACTGCATTGCCAGGAAACATAGACAGTGCCAGTGCCTTTAGATTTGTAGCCTGAGCAAGTGATTTCAGTACCTTCTGGCACCTGGTGGTGATCAAGGCTGTGGCTATGGTTGAAATGCTTGTTTCCTTCCATCTTTGTGTGTGTGTGTGTGTGATAGGCACACACTTTGGTGTCTCTTTCATCTAAGATGTTAGTAAAGGGAACAGGACGTTCACCAAAGAGTTGCAAGATGCGAAAAAGAAATGTTTTCTTTTAGCATCGACTTTCTTAACAGGACTTGGTCAAAGATGCTCTATATATTCCAGTGAGGTTCCTCAATGATAAGGATTATTGACTTTCAAAATGTACGATCTGTATCAAAATCATAGTCGTCACATGCTGATTTGCCTCTTTTAAGGCATACAATTTTATATTCTGAAAGGTTTAGATTATTCTTTAAGTAGAATTGAATAAGGGTTTCATACATCATTGGTACCATGACTATGCATTCAGAGTTAACAATTTTAACAACTGCATGTTTGGTAATACTTCATCCGTTCCGGGAAAATACTCCATTATACCATTTTGGGATATTTCACTTAAAGAATCCACTTTAAAAAATGAAGGCATAAAAGTGTCATTTATTATTAATGAGATACTAAAAGTATAATTTTCTTAAAAAGTATGACTTTCAAACGAATGCACGAAAAAGTCATTCTACCGGTAGATTTTATGAGGGCAAATTGGTAAGCAAATGGAGATTGTCAACCGAACTAATTCGGCGGTTTTAATCATTTTAGAGTCGTTTATTAATTTTAAATGCTCGCTGTTGATTGCCTTTGCCATGTTCCTAATTTCTCAAAAATGTGCTAACAAAAGAGGTGGATACAGTGGCAGTTAATGTATTGCTTGCAAGTTTCCTGCCTATTTATAGATACCATGCTTGAGGAGATTGAAGATATATTGGTAACAAGAAAGTATGTAAACGTCGTAAGACAAAATTTACATTGTGATCTGAGACTTACAGGCCGGCTCTTGTTTAATTTTATATCTTTTTCTGTTTCTGATTGTTATAACTTGTTCATTGGCAATTCTCATTTTTGATTAACAATTTTTGGTTATGCATGGTTTACTACTTATCTGCCTAGCTATCTATGCTAGAGACTGTATGAGGGTGCTAGAGACTGTATGAGGGCTGATATCTTGATACAAATCTTGAAGTTATATATATAGTCTATAAGATTAATTTTAATTTCTGCAATTTACTTTTTGTCATAGTTAATAATAGAATTAAACAGTGTTTTTGTTGAAACTTTCTGCTAGTAAATATTTGTTTCAAAGGATATTTAGTAAGACACTTACTTACAATGCATGTAAGAGGGCCTCCCAGTTTTTTGTTTCTTGGTATGGTTTCATATATAGTTTTCTGTCTTACTTTATTCTGCAGGCTGCCTCTTAATGTGGTGCCTTTGTCTCAAATCCCTCCATGGTTTCATAATTAAAGAATGATGTGTTTGCTTGCAAGGTGACCAACTTCTTCTATTAGCCTAAGCTTTGTAATATTAAACTATAATCAGTTCATGTTTAAGAAGAATTCCCAGTTTTTTCGAACAAAAATTGCAACTTGTGTGTGTGTGCCGTCATGAATCATGATCAATGATTGATTTTTTTTCTTCGAATTACACGCATTAGAGTTGGGAGCTAGAGCTTCTCTGGTTCAACATTTGAATTACATTAGCTCAAATTTCAAGATTTAGGCTTGTTATCAGATTATTGCTGTGTGTGTGTTTTTTTAAAAATATTAGTGAAATATGGTGGTAAAGGACATTTACGATAACTTGAAAAATTCTCCTTGTTAATCAAAATTTGAGGATGTAATACTGAAGTTATGGTTCTATTTTGGGGTTTCAGTTTGAAAATTTTTCCAAGTACAGCAGGAAGGGTGATCCAACGAACTCAAGAGATCAGTGTTTGCTGCTAGACATGAGAGGATGGGTTTCATAAAGACTGATGTTTGAATCTTTAGTGTTATTCAATGTTGGAACTTTGGGTTGCAAGTACTAAACTGATGCAGCTCTTTGCACATTTTTGATTAATTATTGCTCTGCAGTAGTCAGTTTGATATCATTACCATTTGGTATTAATAATTCTTAAAGTTTGGGGGCTACTGTGTGTTTCTGTGTGCACTATGTGTGTTTCTCTGTGTACTGTGTGTGATTCTGTGTAAGGTATGTGTTTGTGTACTGTGTATTGTTTGTGAGAGTTCGTGTTTTAAAAAAATGTTGCTCACTGGGTGTTATCCGGATAATAACTAGTTATAATGGATAGGATAAGCTTAATGAGTGTCATTGAATAATATTCAAAACTATACATTAACCATAGATAATTGTTTTATCCAAATTAACCAGTAACATCCAATTGCCACCCCTAAGTACTATTTCTTCCGTTTCTAAATAATCGTCCTAGTTAATCCGGCGCACAGTTTAAGAAAAAACAGTTGACTTGATTATTTATATTGATTTAATGTATAGTTTCCTTTAAAGCTCATGTGTATGTGGTTGATAATTAAAGTAGAGTGAAAAAGTAAGGATAAAGTGGTAAAAGTGATGTTCTAAAAAAGTAAGTTTCAAACTGGACAATTATTTTTAGACGGACGAAAATGGAAAGGAGGACGATAATTTAGGGCAAGAGGGAGTACATTGTATTTTAATGGTGCATTAATATGTCATCCAAATTAGATAACTATATGGGATCGTAGAATCGGGAAATTTTAATTTATCTATTAAAATTTCTGAATTTTTAGTAAGGTTTCCTTCATTGTTTTGGGATCACCCAACCTATTTTGTTCTCTTTGATAACTAAAAATTATCTTGTGTTTCTCTTTGATATCAGCAGACACTTCATAGATGAAAGGTTAGCATAGAAGACTAGAAGTGAAGGTGGAGCTAAGCTCGAGACAAATATGTGTTTTGAATTTCTTTTGAAGTTTCACTTTGTAATGATTGAACTTTGATTATTCTTGAATTTGTAGAATTTTAATTTATTTTGTTTTTATTAAGACTGTTAGATAGGTTTGTTGATTACTTATTAAATATTTGATTTTTTTTTTGGTCTTTTAAAAAAGCTTTTGTCCTGTTAATTATGTATTGAACAATGTTTGATTTATTTGCTATCATATAGTTTAGGGAGAAATTCGGGCTGGTCCATGTGATGAAATTATAATTGAAAAAGTTTCATATATTCGTTTTAAACTGCTGAAGTATACTTTTGGAGGAAAAATAACAAAGATATCTTTAATGAAAGAAAGATGCACGGATAAAGTCATTGCCCAAATTTGGGCATCGCAATGAAAAAAATTAGGCATTGCTCAAAATTTTGGGCATCGTTCAAAATTTTGGGAGTTGCAATGCAAAAACCACGCCCAAATTTGGGAATCGCAAGAAAAAAATTGGACATTGTTCAAAGTTTGAGGTGTCGTTCAAAATTTTGGCCATTGCAATGCTAAAGCCGTTGCCCAACTTTGGGCATCGCAAGGAAAAATATTGGGCATCGTTCAACATATTTAGCATTGCTCAAAGGACATCGCTTAAAATTTTGAGCATCAAACGAGCATCGAAGAAGGGGAGAAGGCGAGGAACATACTTGGAATTGTCAATTGTGATTTCATTCACTCCACAACTCCACTATAGAATACTCAATTGCTTTCCATTTGGCAATATCTTGATATGAGCCATACTTTAAAGGCTTCTATTCCCTTATATAATGGATTAGAGAAGAAATAAGTGGGTGTTAATTATGATTTCATTCACATCTGCGAATCCATTTCTTTTTACTCTTGTCTTCTAGTGGAATGTGTCCTAAGGTGATGGATTGAGACAAAAGTCTCATTCCTGATATCTTTTGCTTTTCTGCCACAATAAGCATAGGAGTTCTTTCACCAGCCCTGAACCCAAAATGGGATATTTTACTTCTTTTTATCTTCTGCAATTTGATAAGCACGAAATTCATAGAAGGAGGAAATAAATGAACTCATTAAGTGGGAGAGAGAAAGTTGCTGCTATTTTCTTCTTCCCCAAACCAACCACTCCTCTCCAAGAGTAATTGTTCGGTTTCCGAAAAGTATTGCTTCAGTTTTCAGCTATTTTTCTTTAGAAAGTGGGAACGATGACATTTAAGGAAGAAAAAAAAGAAAATGTATTTTTGCGGTTTGAAATTAAAATAGAACACTTTAGCGGTTAATATTTTATAAAATTGCATGTACAGGGCCGCAATTATCTCTATAGTTTATTTAAAAACCCATTGGGTTGCTCCATAGTTTATTATTTTAAAAGTAGAAAAAATTACAAGCCAGTACATTTTTTAAAACATGTTTTTAAATAAATCAAACTATTTTTTAGATATATCTTTCAGGTACAATTTTGAAACAAAAAATACGTCACTGCCACTGTGACGTATCTTTCGTGTTGCTGCTTTTAATTCGTCATTCTTATCAATCCTTTTTCACATTTGTATTGTTGCAGCACCCGTGTGGTTGATTTAATTGTTCATATGGCCTCTGTTCAGTAATTTGACCAGCAAAGTTGTTGGGCTTGGTGTTTTTTTTTTGGAGTGATGTGGCTGTGGATACGAGTTAAAATAATGAAGCATTATTGCTTTAAAGACATGAGATAAACTGGTTCTACATAGTCCTAGTGCTATTAGGGACAAATTTGTAATGTTTATTCTGGGAGGCTTTGCTTTAGTTGAGGAGCTTTATTGTCTCTCTTGCTTTTAGGATGAATATATATAAATATCAGACTTCGAATTCCCGATGCCAAATTTTGACATCAATATTTTTTGATTTTTTTTATTTCAATAAATTGTCAAAACAGTGTTGATGTCAAGCTTTGACATCAACTTTTTTGAATTTTTTTGGTATTGCAAAAACTGTCAAAACAGTGCTGATGCCACTTGTCATCAGTTTTTTAAAATTTTTTAAACTTGAATAAACTCTCAAAACAGTCTTGATGCCAAGCCTTGGCATTAGGGGTGGCAATACCTGGCACGGCACGTTAGCACGAACCAATAAGACACGATTATAAAACATGATTACAGAGATAAATGACACGATAAGCCCAGCACGGCACGACACAACACGAAACACGACACGAAAGACACGAAATTGTTAATATATTCAAATTAATATTTGTTGTTTTATTTATGATCAAATAAGATAGATAATATTAAAACACGATAATGAGGCACGAACACGACACGATAACACGAATTGCCACCCCTACTTGGCATCAACATTTTTTGATTTTTTTGGCTTGAATAAATTATCAAAACAGTGTTGATGCCAAGCCTTGGCATCAGTTTTTTTGATTTTTTTTATCTTGCGAAAAACTGTCAAAACAGTGCTGATGCCAAGCCTTGATATCAGTTTTTTTGATTTTTTTTTTAGCTTGAATAAACTATGAAAACAATGCTAATGCCAAGCCTTGACATCAGCTTTTTTGAATTTTTTTGGCATTGCAAAAACTGTCAAAACAGTGCTCATGCCAAGCCTTGGCATAAGCTTTTTTGAATTTTTTTGACTTGAATAAACTTTCGAAACAGTGCTGATGCCAAGGCTTGACATCAGCATTTTTTGAATTTTTTTGGTCTTGCAAAAAACTTTCAAAACAGTGCTGATGCCAAGCCTTGACATCATCATTTTTTTGTTTTTTTAGGCCAGATTATATTTGTCTTCATTAATGACATTTTTGTCATTTGTCAACCAATTTGTAGTTATATGAAATGTCCAAAAAATTGATGAACCTAGATGAAAACATGTTTATAAAATTGTACCCACTTGAAATTTGCCCTTAAAAGTAGCTTAGATTGTTATAAACAAGCCCAATTAGCCAAAAACACAAAAATAAAAAAAATTGACTTATTCTTTTCTACATGCCCAATTATCTAATTAGCTCATAGGTCCAAAAAACCGAATGCAACTGAACCTGAATAAAAAATAAACCGAAAACCAAAAACCGAAACCGAAACCGAGATTTTCGGTTATGGTTGATAAGAACTGATCCATATCATTTTAGGCGCGGTTTTATCACAAAACCGAGCTGAACCGAGTCATGCACACCCTGGAGCTGTATATTTAACAGGGGATTGTGTGAAGAAAGATGCTGCCTCTGCATTATGTTATGGTGTTTCCATAGAGCATCAAAGAGGGTACAACAACTCTTCTTTCCGTTATAAATACATATCTGGTTACTGTTAATCAATGATAAATGGTCTCTAAGTTGCGGGGTAAAATATGTACAACCTCTGAACGAGTCAACTAGCATTTTGGCTCTTGCTTCCCAATATTATCAGCATGTATTTTCCATTAGAGATGCTCATTTTGGGATGGTGAGGGTGAAATTTTGAAATCAGTCGATAGCATCACTTAATAACGTTATTGCTTACGTCATTGTTGTTGGAAACTTGGTTTAAAACTAACTTGAATAAGCTAGTCATGTAAGGGAAAAAGTGGGAATCCCACATTGAGAATAAGATGAAACAAGCTCTACTTTATAAAGTAGAGCTTTGAAGCTTACTGGCCTTGGGCCACTACACTTTGTGTAGGAGGAAGACCTAGCTAAGTACAGACTGCAACACGCGAGCGCTGGCCGCCCGCCCATCCCTACCGGGACCGACCTTTATCTTTTGCGACAGTCGGTTCAAATGCGTATGACCCCTTTTCTAAACCTTTAAAGATAGAACAAGTTCGGCAGCCTTTGTGATTTACAAGCAGCTTATGTAGCAGAATCGCTATGGTTATGTAATCGTTTCGGACGACCAAGCGCTCCCAACTTCTATCTCCCAAACTACCATACATATACTGCATCAAACCACATATTTTGGCCTTTGAAAAACTCTCTCTACGCACAACTTTACGCACGTCTGAAATACGGCCGGCGATGTTCGATTCACCGGTGGCGAAGCTTGGAGGATTGGCCTCTTTCACCAAAAGTATCCTAAACACACAGGAGACTCGGCCCAGGCACCCGTCTCTCCAGGTTAGGTTGCCCGTTTTTGTCTTAAGGAAGAGCTTAAGTGTCTCGAGGATCTTTAACATTCGGTCCACACACACATTGCCAGAAATTGAAACAAATCAAGCCATACCGACCTAACAATCGTAAGG
>JABEVN020000443.1:0-31773 GCA_013146195.2 Codonopsis lanceolata | reverse complement strand
GTAATGACGTCAACTATCCTGGAAGCACCTTTGCAACCCGAAAAATTTGAAATTGCAACACTTTCGGTTTCGTTGCAATATCATGCAACGACTAAATACGGTTGCACAAAATTTGCAACGGCGTTTTCAAACCAATTTTAACAAATTTTTTCATTTCAAACATCTAATTGTAGATTTTCATTTTTTGCAACAAAATTTTCCGTTTCAATTACTATGTTTTCTTGTAGTGATAGAAAACAAATGATAAATTTGATTTTTACTAAAGGTCTACCATTTAATTTTGCAAATGATGCTTTATAGGCAAATTTTGCACAATTGTCATTGAATCCCGCTAAAGAAATTCATAGGAATATGATTACTCGTGATACAAAAATTACTTGCCTTGAAGGAAAAACATTAATCACTATGTTTATAAATTTATGTCAAAAAGTTTCAATATGTGTAGATATTTTGAGTGATAAATGACAACGACATGATTATATAGCACTTACATGTCATGGATTGATAACTTATGAACAATGCAAAAACGATTAATTGGATTTAAAGATTTTGATATTGTACATAATGCTTGTAATATTTCCGCACAAATTATGAATGTCTTAAAAGAATATGGTTTAGATAAAAAAAAAATACATTCAATTGGATTTGATAATGTTTCAAATAATACTGCTACTTTGCCCGAACTCATTTTATTTTGTCAACCATCAATTGGTGGTAATTTTTTTTCATGTTAGATGGTTTGGCGACTTTACGTGATGAAGTTAAACCAATTAGGAACGTAATATCGGTTTAACAAGATAACATAATATTAAAAAAAATAGGCTAAATTTTGTAGACAACAAAATATGAAAACTAAATCATTTCATTTAGATGTTCCAAACCAATGGAATTCTACCTGTAAAATGTTATATGCATCTTATCAACATCGAGAACAATTAGGTGTATTTTTTCAATCGATAGATTACACTCTTCCGATATTCCCTCATCAATAGGATGTTTGTGAAAATTTAAAGATGATTTTAAAAGTTTTTAACGACGCTATCGAACAATTATCTGGTTCTTATTATCCTACTTCTGTATTAGTTTTAGAACATTGTGCTAAAATTAGTTATATATTGAAACATTTTAAAGATTGCCCAATTTTAGGTGAATGAATTGCTAATATAAGAATAAAATAATTAAAATATTTTTTGAACATTCCACCATTGTTTTTAGTAGCTAAAATATTAGATCATAGAATAGGACAAGATAGTTTAGAAACAATGCTAATGAAGGAGCTCTCGACATGAGCCGACCTAGGTGGAAACACTTTAGGACCCACCATCATTGAGCTAGCTTGGGAAGACCAAGTATGCCGAGAGGAATGTACCTCGACCTCTGGAAGCCGAGTTAAAGTCCGCGTTTCGTCACAATCATCTGTTCTTTTGTCTATTTGAACCAAAGGCTAGAGTCCGGCCTCGACGAACGACCTTGTCAACTTGGCCTAAAGCCGAGCTTATCACGAATGAGCCATAGCACTGTAGCTCTGTCCAAGCCAGCGATCATACGATAAAAGTGCCGCGCCACACATAGGGGTGGGCAAAATGATTCAAGTTTTCGGTCTGAGCACCGACCCGATATGGTAAAACCCGATTGGATCGGTTTTATTCGATTATCGGGTTACCCAAACTGATTCGGTGGAGAGCGGGGACGGTTAGTGGGTTTTGAAGTGATACCCGAAATACCCGTCAGGTACCCGATTTCCAAATGCCTTTTTATTATTGTTTCTAATTTTTTTTATTACATTAAACCAACCAATCAACCACTTGTGACTTAACTTAAGTCTTTAACTCTTGACTCTTTGAACATATTTATAAAAAAAACTGACACAAGAACAAAACAACAACAATTACACAAATACACAATTAATACATAATCTAATACTCAAGCCAATTGATACTTCAAGTTCAAGAGTTCAAGTCTTCAACACAATTACACAAATACGTAATTAAGCAATAGTAGTCAACAAGGCGACAAGCAAGTTGAATGTATCGAATATGGCGGAAAAAAAAAGACACAAGAACACAAATTAAACAATAACAACAACAAGTCAAGTCAACAACGAAAAAAAAAAAAAAAAAGATAGAACAACATCAACACTGCAACAGTAGTGTTGGAATGCAACTAGTCCAACACTCCAACTGTCCAACTTCTCAAAAAAAAAAAAAAAGAACTAGTCTGAAAAATAATATCATCAGTTCATCACTAAAATATCCAATCGTGCTCCTTGATTCCTTCAAGCAACTAGTCCAAGTAGGCAAGTAGTCTGCAAAATAAAAGAAGACTATTACAAATTTTTAAAAAATACTCCATAGTAAAATAAGATTAATTGACAAGAAAAAAATGAAATGTAAACTTACCCGTAGAGAATCACACATCAATGATTATTGAATCTATCCCCATCTTTGTTAACTCTATGAAAATTAAAGATATAAGCAATAATCGATAATGAATAATATTGTCTAAACTATAAGGTAACGACGAAAAATTAAACGCACAAAATGTTAAATACCTTTGTCAAACAATTCAACTTCGCTCAAATCATCTTCCAAGAATATAGGCGTTGAGTTCACACGAAGCCAATGTTGAGTGGAAATAAGAGCTTGAACTACTTTAGGAGATAAAGAACTCCTAAATGCATCGAGGACATGTCCACTAGGGGTGTGCAGAATTTTTTCGGAACCGGACCGAACCAATCAAAACTGGACCGGATCAATACTTTGGTTTGATCCTGGATCTGAATTTTCATAAAACTAGATATTTTGGTTGGTCTCGGTTCTCGAACTAAAAAAACACGGAACCGGACTGAACCGACCCAATATGTTGTTTATTTATTTATTTAATTTTATTTTATATAATATTATTATATAAGCATATATATTAATTCCTAATACTTTCTTTATTCTACTTTTTAATTGGTACTCTTTTATTATTTTGTTTCCACCGGTTTGTTATGATATGAGTTTATGAGTTCGACATTTTTAATTTTTTAATGTACTTTTATCGAAGCTTTTTTAATTTTTTTATGAAGTTTCAGTCTTAAAATTTTTATTATGTATTTCTATTAAATAGTTAAAAAGTAAAAAAATCATAGTATTGGTCCGGTTCTGGTTCTCATACATCTTTGATTGGTTCTGGACCGGACCAATGTTTTGGTTCTTATACATATTTAGTTGGTTCCGGTTCTAAATTTTTTGAGAACCAGATTATTGAATGCAGTTCCGCTTTTTTCTTTTTTTCCAAAAAACTGGACCAAATCGAACCAAGCTCACCCCTAACGTCCACCAACGCTAAATGGAGACTCTGAAGCAAACGTAGACACTGGAACTGCCAATATGTCGCGAGCTACCTTGGAGAGAATTAGAAATCTTTGAGAGTTTACTTTCCATTAATTTAATATATCAAAATTTTCTCAATCATCCTCACACTCCTCACCCAAATATTTACCCAACTCTGACTTAACAGAAGGAATTTTTCCTCCACTTTTGTACTTATTAAATCCATCAATCAAAGATGACAAGGTGACTTCACTTCCCTTAGAAAATGATGAAGATGACGAGGTGGCTTCACTTATTTGAACCGAGTCAAACGACCCATATCTCACTTTATATTCATCAAACAACTCTTGCATCCCACTTTTCACTTTGTTTCATGAACATACTATTTTCATTATCACTATATAATGAGTCAAATGAATACTCAAGAAACACAAATTTACTACGCGGATCAAGAATCACTGCATAATAAAAAATCATGTTCATTTTTTCAATTGAACCCCAATATTTGTCAATTTTTTCTTTCATCCTCATCAACATTTGTCTCAATTCAAAGTCATTACTCCTCAACCATTCTTTAAGAAGCATTTCTACTCCACTAACTTCATGAAAAACATTGTTGCTTGTGATATATAATTAGCCAGAAATGCACAAAGTGAGCTCATAGAAATGAGCCAAAAACTTCAGCAATAAATTAGCCCTCTCCCAATCATAATGTCGGAACCCCATCATATGGTTGCTTTGAAAGATCATTTGCAAAACTAAGATTTAAATCATCATAAGAATCAAAAGCTCTTCTAAGGCATGTTGCGGACTCCAACATCAATTAGGTGGAATTCCACCTAGTAGGTACATCAAGACTTAACAATTTATGTGTTTCCAACTTTTAAATATCAACGCATTCTAAAAATCGTTTGTACCTAGTTGGAGAGCTCTTAACATACTTGACAGCCCCTCTAATACGAGAGATCGCCACATGTTCATCCTTGTTCTTTAAACCATCTTGCACAATGAGATTGACAATATGCGCAATGCATTTAATATGTACATACTAACCACCCAAAACATTTCTACCTCAAGTATCAAAAAATTTCAACAAATACACAACTGCACCATCATTTGAAGAAGCATTATCAACTGTAATTGTGAAAATTTTATCAACGCCCCAATCAAGTAGACATTTTTCCATTCCTTTACCCACTTTTTCACTCTTGTGTCCAAAAATTGGGCAAAAGTTCAAAATTTGTTTTTGTAATTTCCAATCGTCATCAATAAAATGTGCAGTAAGAGACATGTAGTTAACTCTTTGATTTGATGTCCATGTGTCTGTAGTGATGCATATTCTTTGAGACTGGTTCTTGATAAAGTCCTTTAACTTTATTTTTTTTTCATCTATTTACAAATTATAGATGTCTCTAGCTATGGTCCTTCATGATGGAATCATAAACATGAGACATAAAGTTGACATTAAAACCTTAAATCCCTTGTTCTCAACAGTTCTAAAAGAAAGCTCATCAACAACCAACTAGAAGCTCATCAACAACCAACCAATAACTCATTGCCTCTCTTGATTTAGTTTGATCAAATCTCCACGAAACCATAGGTGCTTCATTATCACCCACCTAAGGTTGAAATGCGACTCGAGTTTGATTAGTTTCAATTTCTTTGGGTTTCATCTTGCATGAATCGTAGTGATTTTTAAAAGTCCTAGTCCCATGTTTTCTTTGATCAGCTTTAATCACACTCTTACAGTAATTACATTTACCCTTCCACACATTCTCACTCTTACACAAAAAAACCTTCTATAATGTTTCCATTATGGTGACCTTAACGAACCACATTTTCTAGATCTCTTTTTAGATTTTGATTCAACATTCTCTTGTTTTATATCTAAATAATCAGCAACCATAGAATCATTTTCAACATTCATATCAATATCATCACTAACCTCTTGGACCTCGACCTCTTCTTCTCTTGACGTCTGACCTTGAGTTCTTTTTTGTGAAGTAGACATCTGCAAATACAATTACATAGTTACAACACATTTCAAAAAAGAAAATAAAATTGAACAAGTAGACAAGAAATCATAAATGTCTCTCAGATCTGTTTAAAATCAAGCAAGACTGCAAGAGGATAAATGCGAGAAAGAGGGAGAAAGAGAGAGACCGAGACTGAGAAACTGACCTTGGTTCGTGTCTTCGTGATTTCGTTGTCGCCGACTCGTCATGGGAGATCTGTGGGAGTCTGGGAGGCTAGCGTCGCCGTCGGCACGTCACGTGCTGAGGCGGACCAGACGGTGGTGCTGTGGACCTATGGTGGTGTTGTCGTGTTGTACTGGTGTCGTGACTACCGTTGGTGAAACTTGTAAGTTGTATCAGAGAGACAGATATCGATTGAGAAGAGACAAGAGAGAGGAATGTTTTTAGGGTTTTTCTTGGGGGGAAAGGAAACTGTGAAAAAGAGAGAGACTGAGAGAGCACAATTTGTGAAGCGGAATAGATGGGGGGTGGCGGCCGGGTGCCAAAACAAAAAAAAAGATTTTTTTAATTAAAAAAATGTGGTTTTAAACAATACGGGTAATCCGAACATGATATTGCGGGTACCCGAAGTGTGGTTACCCGATTATTTCAGTGCGATTTCGGGTAATGAAATATCCTACTTGTTTTTTGGGGCACACGACTCGAAAATCTGAAAACCCAACCCGATGCCCACCCCTAGCCACACATACAACCAACAACCTCTCTGACAAACATGCATTCTTCTCACATCACTCACCTAACTCAGCATCAGAACAATGATGAGAAGCCGCCCTGCTCTATCAATAGAAAACCACCACCTCATGGTCAATAATTGCAGCACAATTGCCAGGAAGTACATATAAGAACATCAGGAAGTACTTTATACCCTTAATTTTCATTCTTACAAAAAACCAAGACTTATCTTCTTACTAAACCCAGCTCCACAACAACACCACTCCCTTCACAAGCTTTCTAAATCATCACCATGAACAACTTCAATGCCCAAATATTTCTCTGAACTCTTTATCAAACCCTTTGAACATTAATTGTAGTAATCGTGATCATTTCTCAACATCATTTAAGAGCACGTTCAATTGTGCTAGTCCAATGATGTAGTAACAAGTAACACCCATGTGTTAGAGAGGGTTTGTTAATGTTTAGAAGTGCATAAGCTAGATATCCTCATATTAATTCTCAGATTATCAATGGTTCTTTTTCTATCACACTAAACGTCAATAAGATCGTTGGAAACATCATTCTCCACCGACGAAGAGCTTGAGTCTAATCACACTGTTGCACGTCTTTGCCGGACAAAGGCTCTCATCATTCCACGTCATCAACCCAGCTCATTAGCTTCATTGTCCACGTGGACGTAAGACAAGACCACCACACTTTTGGCGTGATAAGCTAACATATTATTATGATAATTTTTTTTCCAATGACATTGACTTATTTTCAAGCGGCCTATTATAAATTCAACAAATATTTCAAATGAAGTTAAAAATATTTTATATGCACTTTTAAAGAATATAACGCAATTTATGGTACTAATATTAGTAATGAAAATGTAGGTACTACTAGTACTAGTAGTAGTCAACTTAGTGATGACCATTTTTTGGGTAGATAATTTTATTAATACAAGAACTCAAAAAGCGAGCAGCGATGAAAATACATTAGAACTTGATTTATATTTATCAACTAATTTCGGTACTATAGAAAATTTTGATCTTTTAAAGTGGTAGGCGAGAATGACCCAAAATTATACAACTCTATCATTAATTGCAAATGAGTTCCTAGCTGCTCCTGCCTCAATCGTCGTCGTTGGACATGCATTTAGCATGTCTGGCTACGTTTTGGATGAAAGAAGATCTCAATTGAGCCTAAGAAATTTCAAATTTTAACTTTTGGTGGGTGATTGGGTTAAAGCAACGGCTCGAACACAAGACAATGTAATTATTTCCGAAGAGGAAGAGGGCTTTGATGAGGATACAACGACCGGGAGCGATTGAACAACGTCGCTCGTTTCGGTAAGTTAATTTTAATCTTTAGATTAGAATTTTTAAATTATAGATTGTAAGTTATAATTTTTAGATTAGATTTTTTTATTTATTGAAAAAAATTATAACTTAGAGTTAATGCTCCTTTAGCTTTAGTTTATTGGTTGTCCCCCTCATTGTATTTTTTTATTATATTAATAAAATCGGTCAGAGTACCGTCCCTTTTTTTTACAAAATATTGTTGATATTTTACAACGTATAAAATGTTTACACAAAGTTAAAATAATGACTTTTTGTCACTTTAAAAATTCAAAAAATATTTAAAGATATTTTTTTTACAAATATTTAAACATAGTTTTTAAAAAAATAAGAAATTTTTTTTTAAAAAATTAAATTTTGCGAACCGTGGAACCGGTGAACCGTGAAAACGGTTCACGGTTCGAATCCGATTTGCCATTTTGCCCTCAAAGAACCACCGATTCCGGAACCGTGAACCGGAACCTTATGTGCATGCCTACTCTATTATATAAAACTAGTTTTTTTAACTCGTGCGTTAAACGCACGTCAACTAAATCGTACATAAACAAAATAAGGAGGATCTATTTATTAACAATTACACATAAGTATATCACTAATCATTATAGATTTTAAAAAAATTTGCTTATACACAGCATTTGTTGTCTTATTAGCTGTTTTTTCTTCTTCACCGCATATCAATATTTTCAAACAAAAATAATTTGTTACTCTAGAAACAACGACATATAACTGTCCATGGCTAAATACTGATTTTTTCAAAAAGAGACATACGTGCAATTATTGACTTTAGCACTTGTTAATTGTCATTGCATATGATACCAGCAATGTAAATTGTCTTCTCTGTAACTTGAAAGACAGTCTTACATCGGATATAGTTAATGACAATTTTGGGATAAAAACATTTTCTTCAACATTGCTTCCTTTCAAAAAAATTGTTTCAACAATGTGATCCCCAAGATTAATGATGATTAGTCTTGTTCTATTGCATAACCCTGCATAATGGTCAATGTTTTTGTCTTTTTTTTGTTATTTTTTTTATTTTTTGTAGACCTTTTCCCTAAGGGAACATGAGAACAGATCGAATTTGAGACCTCACATTTCATAAAGCCTCAACTCTACCACTGGGCCACCCCTTATGGTCATGGTCAATTTTTCTTAATAGCATTACTGGAACATTAATTTTAAGTGTCAATTCATGGTCTGACAACCTAAACACTTTATACTATTCAAAAACTCTGTATAATGAATGTACTCGAACAAACTTGAATTTTTTCCACCCTGCAAATAAAATCTGAACTCAAATAAATTCATCCTTTCGAATGATTACTTTTATTAAATTATATTTGTATTTTATGAATAAAGAAATTTCTGAAATAAAATAATCTAAAATCAAAATAACGAAATTATTTTTACCGTTAACTATTATTTTTGTTTTGTAAATTATTTTGATTTTAATAACTTCCATTATATATATTTTGTTTTATTGACTTCGTAACTATTATTTTTGTTTTATTTTTAAGAATTCGTTTTATGGAAAAATTGTGTTCCTTAATTTTTTATTATTATTTTGCTAACCCCAGTTTAAATTGTTTTGATTTATTGACTATGCAACTATTTTTTTTCCATCAAATATTTTTATTTTACTAACGTATTTTTGTTTTACATAACTATTTTAAAATTTTTGTTTTAAACTATTGTTCCGTAAATTATTTTTATAATTTTACTAAACTCAGTTTAAATTATTTTTGTTTTATTGACTCCGTAACTATTAATTTTATTCCATCAAATATTTTTATTTAATAATGTATTTTTGTTTTACATAGCTATTTTTAAGAATTTGTTTTAAAATTTTGTTCCGTAAATTATCTTTATTATTTTAGTAACCTCGGTTTAAATTGTTTTTGTTTTTATTGACTTTGTAACTATTATTTTTGTTTCATCAAATATTTTTATTTTAGTAACATATTTTTTTACACACATATTTTTAAGAATTTGTTTTAAATTTTGTTCCTTAAATTATTTTATTTTACTAACCTCCGCATTAATTTTTTTTATTTTGTTGATTCTGTAACTTTTATTTTTATAGTGGTTTGTTCCATAAATTATTTTTATTTTACTAACATCTTATATTTTTGTTTTCTTGACTCCGGAACTATTATTTTTGTTTTCGTTACTATTTTTTATATTTAAAGTGAGAAAAATGTTTAAAGATAATTAAAAGAGAGGAGATAGTGGTGATGAGATAGAAAATATGTAGGAGACGGGAGAGAAAATGAGAAATACAACCAGAGAATGTAGGAGAAAGAAATAATGAAATGGTAACTCAAAAATCAATAATTCAAAAGTGAGATTTTGGAGCGAGAAATCTATCATTGTCATTATATATATACAGAAATCTGAATTTAGCCTTGTACAATGCATATGCGAGGGAGTAACTAGTAAGAGTCTAGTCGGTTTAAGTGAGATTTGAGGAATCTAGTCGACAAATTAGAAGCTCAAGGTTTTTTAAATATGGTTTAAATATCAATTTGGTCACCCTACTTTCGGCAATAATTCATTAAGCTAACTCTACTAAATTTTTCGTCAAAATAGTCATTTTACTTAACAATTGTAATCACTAAGGTCACCATATGTATTTTCCGTCTATTTAGTGGACGAAAATCATGGAAAAGTCATAAATGTCCTTATACATAGAGACATGTTGTGCACGTGATGAGCAGAAACAATCGACTTCAACTAAATCAATCAGATTAAGGGAAGTAACCCAAATCCTTCGACACATCACTTCAAACAATCGACTTCAACTCAAAATTTCTCAACCGGCTGAAATCACGAAGGGAATCACGAAGATTGAAGGCAACTTAGACTAATCGTTCATCAACTGGCTGAAATCACGAAGGATTGAAGGTGAGCATACAAAAACCCTAATTTTTTTGACTGTTTTAAATATGTTACGAGGCCGTAACACAAATTAGGGTTTCTTGAAAAAAAAATCCTAATTTGTGTTACATAATAGGGTTTTAATTGAAACATTGGTTAGTTTTATTCGATTTTGATGTCATTAAAAAAGATTAAGATTCTGCTTGCATATAGTGAGAGTAAACATGGTTTTTTGTTATTTTTTTGTGAATTTTTTTTGTGAATTTGTCGTGTATATGAGGGCTTTTGTTAGTCATTTTGCTTGGTCCCCCACTATGTTTTACAATCTTGCTTGGTCCCCCACTATTGTGTGCATGATTTTTTTTATATTATGCTTGGTCCTCCACTACTTTGTTTTTTAAAATTTTTGTATTATATTAAATGTTTGGTTTTGTCTGATTATTATGGTCCCCTCATCTTATTGTATTAAACTTTCAGGGCACAATGAAAATTTCTGTAAAGTGTCATTATGGGGGTGAATTTCTCAAAGAAATGTCTGGTCGATATCAGGGGAAGGAGCACTATTGGGATGAGTTAGATATGAAAGACATCTCATTTTCTGGGTTAAAGGGTAGAGTAGAAAGTGAGCTAGGGCATTCTCATGTGAGTTCCATTTTTTATCGTACAATTGTTTCAAATCCTAATGACACAGGGCTTAGGGCATTGTATACCCCTAGGGATTGGGAGATGTTCATGAAAGTTGCTGAAGAATTAGGACAGGTTGAAATTTACATTTTACATGATGATAGGGAACCAGAATATGAGCTGTATAGTGATGTTGATTATCTTGGGTCTGAAGATAGTGGGGATGATGATTCTGAATTTAGTTTGGAAGATGAGGACCTAGAAAACCTCAATGATGATGAGTTACTAACTACTAGGAGGAATGTGATTTCCTTCAAGACCAAGGATAATGTCAAATGGGGTATGAATGAAAAGTCTTTTGGAATTAAGAGGAGAGGGTTTACATATAATTTTCTCTGAACAGGGTACATCTAAAATTGGTGGTGAGGATGACAGACAATTAGTAGTCCATAATCTTCAAAATTCTGAGATGGTGTTTGATGAGAGGGATGTTGATTTCCCTCCTGATTCTGATAGTACCAGTGAAGATGAAAATGATGATAGTGTACAGAAAGATGTGAGAAAAAAGTTCCCTAGGTATAACCCTAAATGTGATATGAAGAATAGAAATTTCAGCTTGCATGAAACTTTCACTAATGTCCAGGAATGTAGGGATGCAATTAGGGATTATGGCTGCAAGAATGGGTATGACATAAGATTTATGGTAAATGATAAAAAAAGGTACATGCAAAGTGTGTTAATTCAGATGTTTGTACATGGGAGGTTTGGGCTAGCACTATTCGTGAGAAACTACATTTCAGATTAAAACTTTCTATCCAGTCCATCAATGTGGAAAGAGGTTTAAGAGCAGATGTTGTAGTGTTGCATGGCTAGCTAAAATGTATCATGAAAAGATTTTAAGTAACCCTAAATGGAAAGTAAAACGGTTTTAAAAAGAGGTGTTGGATACACATGGATTAGATGTGAGTATGAGTATGTGCTTAAGAACTAGGGCTAGGGTTCTTGGTGAAGAGATGGGATCACTGGATGGGCACTATGCCAAACTTTGGGATTACAGAAAAGAGTTAAAAAGAAGAAATGAAGCGAGCACTATTGAGATAGATAAATGGGTTCATCCAACTACTGGGGAATACTATTTTGATAAGATATACATATGTTTTGGTGCATTGAAGAAGGGGTTTTTGAATGGGTGTGGGCCTGTTTTAGGCCTTGATGGATGCTTTTTGAAAGGGGTTTGTAAAGGGGAATTACTTGTTGCAATAGGGAGGGATGGAAATAATCAGATGTTTCCTGTGGCATGGGCTGTGGTTCAGGTTGAAAACCAAAAAAATTGGAAGTGGTTTATTGAACTATTAAAGGAAGACTTGGGTTTAGGGAGTGGTGATGGATGGGCTGTGATCTCTGATCAACATAAGGGTCTGATGGAGGTAGTACATGAGATTCTACCTTTTGTTGAGCATAGAAATTGTGCTAGACATATTTAAAGCAACTGGAAGAAGCAGTTCAAGGGAGGTGAGCTGAGAAAATGTTTTTGGGCAGTGGCTTATGCAAGTAATGAGACTCAAATGCAGAAGGAATTGGATAAAGCGAAAGAGGTTGATGAGGCGACATATTATGGGTTGATGCAAAGAGACCTAGGGCAATTCTGCAGGCCTTCTTTAGGGGCGATATTAAGGTTGATAATGTTGAGAATAACATGGCAGAAGCTTTTAATGGAACCATTGTTGAGTTTAGATTCAAGCCAATCATATATATGTTAGAAGAAATCAGGTTGTATATGATGGCTAGGTTGGAGAAAAGAAGAACATGGATGATGAGACATTATGATGAGTATTGTCCTGCTATCATAAAAGTATTGGAGAAAAACAAAGAAGATGTGAAGTTTTGGAACTCAATCTATAATGGGGATGGAGAGTTTGAGGTGGGGTATAAAAAAGAGGGTTATGTGGTAAACATTGATAGGAAGAGTTGCGGTTGTAGAAGATGGCGGCTTAGTGGAATCCCTTGTACCCATGCAATTCTTTGCCATACTCCAAAAGGTGAAAGGCTGAAAAATACTTGGATGAGTGTTACCTGAAATCAACATTTTTAAAAGCTTATGCATATTCTTTGAGTCCAATCAGTGGTGAAGATCAGTGGGCAAAGTCAAGCAAGAAACCTATGATGATACAACTAAATAGGAAAATGCCAGGCAGACCTAGAAAATTAAGGATTAAAGCTGCACATGAAGAGGAAAGGGATCAGCCAAGGTCAGGTCCTCCACAGAAACTAGGGTTATCAAGGAAAGGTAGGGTAATGAGATGCAGAATTTGTAATGGAATTGGGCACAATAAGAGAGGTTGCCTCAAAAATAAATTGGAAACTGATGGGACTTCTCAGGTAAATAAGTTATTTTTTTAGTTTACTTGTTATATATTATGGTTTTTTCCTTCTTTGAGCATTGTTATTATGTGTTATCAATAGGAACCAGCTGTTGGTGAAGGAGCAACACAACAACCAGGGAGTGGAAATACAACGGTCAGGACTCAAACAAGTCAGGTCAAATTGTTATTCTGTGAACCTGTTATCAATTCCTTAGGTTTTTTCTTTCAGTTTACATTGGCTTAAATTTGCTTGTGTTATAAATAGGAACCAGTTAGTGGTGAAGGAGCAAGGCATGTCCACAAAGTAGCAAGGCAGGAACCAGCTGTTGGTGAAGGAGCAACACAACAACCAAGGAGTGGAAATACAACAGTCAGGACTCAAACAAGACAGGTCAAATTGTTATTCTGTGAACCTGTTATCAATTCCTTAGGTTTTTTCTTTCAGTTTACATTGGCTTAAATTTGCTTGTGTTATAAATAGGAACCGATTAGTGGTGAAGGAGCAAGGCATGTCCACAAAGTAGCAAGGCGGGAACCAAGCGTTGGTGAAGGAGCAACACAACAACCAAGGAGTGGAAATACAACAATCAGGACTCAAACAAGTCAGGTCAAATTGTTATTGCGTGAACTGTTATCAATTCCTTAGGTTTTTTCTTTCAGTTTACATTGGCTTAAATTTGCTTGTGTTATAAATAGGAACCAATTAGTGGTGAAGGAGCAAGGCATGTCCACAAAGTAGCAAGGCAGGAACCAACTGTTGGTGAGGGAGCAAGGCAGGTAGGGGAAGTACCTAGGCAGCAACCAGTTGTTGGAGAGGGGGCAAGGCAGGTAGGGGAAGTACCTAGGCAGTAACTAGTTGTTGGAGAGGGGGCAAGGCTGGTAGGGGAAATAGCAAGGCAGCAACCAGGGAGTGGAAATACAGAAGTCATGACTCAAGCAAGCCAACCAATTTTTGCTGAGGGAGCTAGGCAGACAAGAGGGAATATAAGATTTGCTAGTCAACCAAGTCAGGTAAATCATTTTTGTTCTATGAATATTTATGATTAACTTGTGATTGATTTGTAAATGTTGTTAACATTTTATTGTCTGTCTTTCAATTAGGGACCCCAGAGTATTAAAAGAGTTAAATTGGAGAAAGGGGCACAGATTAGAAGATCACAAAGGAATATGAACAACATCTTTGCAAAGAATTGTCAGAAGACCAATGGACAGTTTATAGATATTGATTGACTTGTTGATAGTGTGTTTTGGGAGTTTTTGACTATGTTTTGGCACTTTAACTGTAAAACAGGGGGTATAGTATCTTTTTTGGGGTGTATGCAAATGAAGGCATGATGTTTTTGGTACTTTAACTGTAAAACAGGGGGTAGAGTATCTTTTTTGGGGTGTATGCAAATGAAGGCATGATGTTTTTGCTACTTTAACTGTAAAAAAGGGGGTAGAGTATCTTTTTTGGGGTGTATGCAAATCAAGCCATGATGTTGTTGGCTTTGAGTATTGTCCATTATGTCACTTGTAAAAATGACAGAATGTTGATGTAATGATAATGTTTTTGGTAATGACAGTGTTTTTGGCCTTTATTTGTTGTGCAATCATATTGAAATATTAGCTTGAGCATCTGTTTGGAATGGAAATACAAACAAGGACAGAGACATTGTTCCATTTGGTCTATTACAAGATGTCCAATTCATTAGCAATTTGGTTTAAATATCCAATTCATTTGGTCTATTACAAGATGTCCAATTCATTAGCAATTTGGAAATACAACACAAGGACATAGACATTGTTCCATTTGGTCTATTACCAACTTTCAATCAACACAAAAATTCATTAGCAATTTGGTTTAAATATCAATTTGGAATGGAAATATTAGCTTGAGCATCTGTTTGGAATGGAAATACAAAAATGGACAGAGACATTGTTCCATTTGGTCTATTAAAACTCAACACAAAGGTTCAAATACAAGGCTTATGTTCATCATCATTACCAACACAATAAAATTTCAGACCATGTCCACAAAATCATATTACATCAAAACAGGAATATTACATCAAAATAATCTAAGGCAACATGAATTGGTGATACATTTTGCCATTTCGGCACAATAAGAGACCACTTATACTGACTACAACTAAACTAAGAACCCACAAACATTTTGACATTTTGGCATCCTTCTCCTTCAATTTTGACTTCAAAATAGCATTCTCTTCCATCAATCTTCCAACCTCTGCCTTCAAATTTGTTACTTTGATTTTTGTGCTTGCAAGCTTAGACAACACTATCTTCATCTCACCCTCCTTGTTCTTAAAATCATTAAGTAGCTCTCTTGCTCTTTGATTCAATGGAGGGTCGAACCAAGCTACAATAACAATTGACACCTTTTTTCATCATCTGCTACAATCAATTGAACAAACAATTATGAGAATTGCATAACCAATTATGGGAATTGAAATATGGGCAACCAAACCAATAGCCAATTCTGACAGCCAATAACCAAACCAATAGCCAATTCTGACCAATTCTGAAAATTCATTCCAAAAAATAAGAAACCAAACAAATAGCCAATAACCAAAACAAGTTCTTGGCAATAAATTGAAGATCAATTCCGGAAATTAAAACCAAAAACAAGACACCAAACAGATATTACCAATAATCAAAACAATTCTGATAGTAGGAATTGAAAACCAATTGGGGAAATTAAAATCAAAAACCAAAAATAAATAACCAATAACTAATTACCAATTACCAATTACCAATAACAAAAACCAATTTTGGGCAATCAATTGAAAACCAATTCTCGAAATTAAAACCAATTTTTTTTTGAAGAGAATCACATGCCTTCCAATCTGGGCAACCAAAAAACCTCATCCCAGGATGTTCCGCAGTCCACGATGTCCACATACGAGCCCTTTTACCACAATCACATAATCTTTCTTCAATCGTATGATTTGAGTTATTAGAGTTTCGAATACCTCGACTTGAACTACTCGACATGGTAGAAATGAGATTTATTAAGAATCAAACCTTTCAGCCTTCAATTGTTCGTGCTCAATGGTGGCTCGTGTTCTTTGTCTTCGATAGCTACGAGAATTCCGTCTTCGTTTTCTTAGCTTCAACTCAGTCTTTGTTTGAGCTCGATCATCAGACATGGTGAGAGTAATGAGCTCAGACTGTGTGTTTAACGTGCCTTGCACATGCGAAAATAAGGGCACTTTCGGGTTATCATCAAAAAATTACACTGTCGTTACCTGTAGACTAACGGAATGATGAACATGATTACAATTGTTAAGTAAAATGACTATTTTGACGAAAAATTTAGTAGAGTTAGCTTAATGAATTATTGCCGAAAGTAGGGTGACCAAATTGATATTTAAACCTTTAAATATTTATAAGAGGTAGCCTATGTTTTGTAGTACTATTATGTTTTCTGTAACTTTTTTTTACTTAAATATTGTTGTATAATTTATAGGGGTATACTTAATACAGCACCTATAAAATGCTTAATACAGCACTTTTTAAAAATGTTTGACCAGAATACCCTTTACATAATTAAATTTTTTGTTTTTTTATTAAATTTAATTTAACAATTCTAAATTTAAAAATATTTTAAACACAATTAATTTACTAATTAATTTGATTTAGTAACTAAACACAATTAAATTATTAATTTTTTTTAAAAAATTGTAAGGGTTTAGAAGCGGTTTGGCAGCAAAAAAAAAAAAAAATTTAGGGTGTAGGGCTGGTTTGGCGGCCCCTAACCAAAAAAAATTTTTTTTTTAATGTTTTTGGTTTTAGCCAACAAAAAAAAAATTTTTTTGAAGGTTTTGGGCTGGTTTGGCGGCGATCCGAACAAATTTTTTTGTTTTTGGGTTTAGGACCGGTTTGGCGGCCCTAACAAAATTTTTTTTTTTTTGGTTTGGTTTGGCGGCTAGCCAAAAAAATTTTTTGAATGTTTTGGGCTGGTTTATCCTAGCCAAAAATTTTTTTTTTGATGGTTTTAGCCAAAAAATTTTTTTTAAGGTTTTGGGCTGGTTTACAAAATTTTTTTTTGGGTTTAGGGCTGGTTTATACCCAAAATATTTTTAATTTTTTAGAGCAATTGGTCCACAATTTGATTTTAAATTAATTATTAAATTAAAATAAAAAAATTAACATTAATTTAAATTTAATAAAACACAAAACATTAATTTAAATTTAACAAAAAAACAAAAAAAATGAATTTACGTAAAGGGTATTTTGGGAAAAGCATTTTAAAAAGTGCTGTATTAAGCATTTTATAGGTGCTGTATTAAGTACCGCTGAATTTATATTAGTCTAAATAAAAAATTTTTTTGGCACGACAGTGCTAGTGACCGTCACCATGTACCCACGACACATGATTTTAGCCTAATATTTTTTTTTGGATAAATTTGCATTTTTGTTAAAAAAAAGGGTAAAATCATGGGTGTCGTCAGTTAGAGGTATTGTAGTCGCTAGCGATCAACGATTGTAGTAAGTGTTACCCCCTACAGGTAGCACAAGTGATTTTTACCCCTTTTTTGTCTTTATTTTATTTGTCTAAAAATTGAAATAAATTAAATTTAAGAAATTATAATTATTATTTAAAAAATAGTAATTTTTTAATTTACTAACATTTGTAAATCAAAATGGCTTTTAGAAATTAGTATTTTTGTCAAAAAAATATTCATTTTCTTAACTATTTATTCAAAACTAAGATTTGTAGGATCTAAAGTAGAATTTAGCTTGAAAAATGTTAACTTTTTATGTGTATATAATTAAAAAAACTCATAAAAAACTTTAAAATTAATAGTTTTAGAAAATTAAAATAATAATATTTATTTATTTGAAAATAATATTTTATAAATAGAAATAAACTTAGAAATAAGGGTTGAATTTTGATTTGGTGTTGTATAATGTAAATATAACTCACTGATAGTTTTTAAAACTTTGCATGTAATAACACAATATAAATTTACAAAATGAAAGGGGAACATTGGCTTTACTAAAAACCTCAGGATGTTAATGTAATAACAAGGCCAAGCCCCCTAAACCTTTCGATATGTGCTACTATATAAATCTCGGAAATTTCCAACGCTAGGGTTATCTTTCACTAGACGAAGTAGCAGCAGCCGCCATGGTTCTCAAGTACGTTTTCCCTATCTATTCCGATTCTTCTCTTTGCGTTGTAGAACAATCAAATTTCAGCATTTCTACGATTATGATGGTTTATGTGTTGTTATGGTTTCGTTCCAGAATGATCCGTTTGTTTGCTGAGAAAATGATTCAAAATGAGATCAAAATTATGTGATGGATCTCCCTGTTTCATATGAACCCACTTCAGAAAGTATAGCGATTTGAGTTCTAAACTTAAGCTTGTTTTGAATCTCTGATTTCTAGCAAGTCCGGTTGATTTCAACGATTGCTTTCCTTTTTGTGTCCTGTATTTCATACATGTTTTTATTGATCTAGATGCATTTTGTTTCACCTTCAATTGGGCTTTTATATTTATTTCACATATCTGGGTCATTGTCTTTGTAGCATGAATCCAAGCTTTAGGATTTCATATTTTAAGTAGCAAAACTTGTATGAATTGTGGAAGCAACTACAAATGATTGCGAATGTTAAGTACTTTTTATAATCCATTTTTTCAAGGCAATATTGCTGCACCTTGTCATTTATCCTAGTTGTATTTTGGAAAACTATTTATTTGTTGGTTTTTCCCTTATGTTTGTTTTGCTGTTGATACTGTCTCCATGCGACTTTATATACTCTTCAAAAACCTCAAGCAGCTCCTGTTTAGTTTCTGAAGCCTAACTTGTCATGAGTTGGTTACACATTTGAAGATTGTTTATCAGAATCTTATGTTTTTTTGTAACTAAACTTGGCTTTACCAGGACTGAGCTCTGTCGCTTCAGTGGGCAAAAGATATACCCTGGCAGGGGTATACGATTTATTCGTTCTGATTCTCAGGTAAAATCTGGGGATTACTATAGTTTAAGTTTAATAGTTTTAAATTACCTTGCGCTATTGCAAAGCATGTTTTAGTGTGTATTTGATTGGAGTGGAGCAGGATGAGGTCTTTTGTAGCTATAATTTATTCGTTCATCTAAAACTACAATTTAATTGTTTGTGAATTAAGGTTTTCCTCTTCGCGAACTCCAAATGCAAGAGGTACTTCCACAACAAATTGAAGCCCTCAAAGCTCACCTGGACTGCAATGTACCGGAAGCAACATAAGAAAGTGAGCAAATTCTGCTACATGATGTTTAATGTTTAGAGTAATGATGCTACACTTGCAGCATAACATCAATCATAAAGCATTAAAGTATTGTTTAACATACAATACTTGAAGTCCTTTTGTATTCTGCTTTATATGTATGTATACCACCGCACGAACTTTTAGACATGGTACAGTGTGAGTAAATTTTTGTTTAAGAGCCAACTAGTTTTCTTATGCTCTTTGATAGGACATTGCTCAAGAAGCCGTGAAGAAGAGGCGTCGCGCAACTAAGAAGCCTTACTCGAGGTCTATTGTTGGAGCTACTTTGGAGGTCATACAAAAAAAGAGAGCTGAGAAACCCGAGGTTCGTGATGCTGCTAGGGAGGCTGCTCTCCGGTAATTGATCATTTTGTCAGCAAACTTTTGTTTTCTTTGTTATGTGTATTTATTTGCTGTTGTCAGTATTAAATTATGCAATTTTGCCAACTGTAGTGAAATCAAGGAAAGAATTAAGAAAACCAAGGATGAAAAGAAGGCGAAGAAGGCTGAGGTGGTCGCTAAACAAAAGACTCAAGGCAAGGGAGGCAATGTGCCGAAGGGCAAGGGGCCAAAGCTTGGAGGTGGTGGTGGAAAGCGTTGAAATTCCATTTTGTTTTCTTATCTATTAGGTATTACAAAGGAATTTTGAATATTTTGTATGGATGGTATCAATTTCATTAAGGCGAACCTTATGCTAGATATTTGTTTTCCCTTTTAATGAGTGAAGCAGATTTTTTTCTTTTACTTGTTTTTACAGTAGCTTATGTTGTGATTGCGTTTTGTAATGATGGATAGAAGGGTAGTGGGAATCACTAGACAATGTTTATCGCTATGCAGGAGAACTCCAATAGATTCTAGCCATCTTTGGAGCATGGAAATTGCACCTTGGAATTGGAGTATGAGAAATGATGGACTCAAACACAAAGTTGAGAGGTTCAATGTGATGCTATTGTGAGTTAACTGTGTGTTGAAGACTTGTTTGGGGTATTCAATTGTGGAGGATATGTGTTGACCTCTCTGGAAATCATGTATTCAGAGGTCTTTTTAGCTTAATATGTTTTGGGATACTTTATGCAAGATTCACATATCACCTTTTACTATTTTAGTCCTCGAGATCTCAATGAATGCAAAATTTGGGACTTTTAGCAGAACAGAAGAAGCAGACTTGTGATGCATTTGCACTGGAGATTGAGATTTCGATTCCGATTCGGATCTGGATTCCAGTCTCAACGCTTCTCCACAAGCTAGTCCTAAAGGGCGATTCCCCTTTACTGGACTCGTAAAGCTTGTCTCCAATGCTTCTTGAACACTGGCATTCCTATAGCAGTACAACTTTACCTATGGGCAATGTATCCAAGCAATACCATACTTGTCCACAATCATCTTAATTAATTATTCATTCTGATATGAGTAAATAGTTTACTATTCTATTTTTGGATATTTCATTTAAAGAATTCATTTTTAAAAATTAACGCATAGACCACTAAAAATGTTATTTTCTTCAAAAAAATTGATTTTCAAATAGGGAATCTTTGCCTGGAATGAAGGGAGTATTATATACTAGATTTTGTGTCCGTGTCTTTGGTATGAAATCAGTATGGTAATTGATCAATATATGAAGCGGATAATATACAAATGAATCAATATATGCTTTAAGATTTTGTAGGAGTTGAATCAATGTACACAATACAACGAAAAAGAGATCAAAACACAAAAATTAAGGAAAAAAACATTTTATTGGCTGTTTGTGACTCATCATGTATCAGGAAGAGTCTCGATGTTGTTAATGCACTCACGTAACTAAACACTCAAATGCTCAAATGAAAGTTTTTTTGAGTAACAAAATAATCAACTCTTCAATTACAACAAATTGGGGTGCAGCTGCATTCTAAGCAAACATAACTTCATTACCAAACAGAGTCCCGACATTACGCTACAAAACGTTGAGCAATACTTGGAGAAATATCTTCCTTTTATGTCCACAAATCAGTTTCAATGCTCTTTCTTTATAATCAACACATAGTTAGTTGAAAATGCAAAGAG
The DNA here is from genome assembly GCA_013146195.2 of Codonopsis lanceolata. Classification (NCBI taxonomy): domain Eukaryota; kingdom Viridiplantae; phylum Streptophyta; class Magnoliopsida; order Asterales; family Campanulaceae; genus Codonopsis; species Codonopsis lanceolata. The sequence goes on along the minus strand of JABEVN020000443.1, from coordinate 10,239 downwards.
ATAAATGATTTAATAACAAAAAATCACACCAGGATATGACCGTCCCATCTTGAGAATACCGAGCAATTTTTTTTTCTACACTATTAAATACAAAGGCATTGCACTCGTTACAAATGAGACGATAAAAACAACAAAAGTTACCAAAAAAATAAATAATAATAATTCAAATTTTCTACATCCTTTCGCTGAATAGCCACCCCCATACCCAGTAGCTTGACAGAACCTCATATAAAGAGGAACTGTAACATAACAACAACCCACCATTGCAAAAACCAAACCAATCAAGAAAAAAAATCATTTTCCTTGACTTCTGTTCCATAGCTATATGGTAGGTCGGGTCAGGTATCGGCATATTGGCGATACGAACCGAGTAAACAATCAGAAGACTTCTTCAAAAATAGAATATCAATTGATAGTTTCATATTAGCAAGACATTAAGAATATAAATTGAATAGTTTACATGATGAAATTATTTCAAAATTTTGTATATATCAAAGTTTTATAAGCGAAGTACAACACACTTATTTTTTTTTTTACATGCATTATACAATTTCAACTCAAGTATAGTATATTTAATTAAGTTTGATTTAATAAAGGTAAACATGAGTTTATCTAATTATTTGTGCATATGTATATTACATACATATTTACTAATTATGGTATGTATAACGCACTCCCTCCATTTTACCCAAATAATTCACGTTTCTAAAGTATAAATCAAGGGTAATAGTAATTGTTTCATAATTATAATTCCATGGTTTGGAATTGGAATTGAGACCTTCAAAATTAATTCTATCGTTTAGAAACACAATTAAATTTTTGAATTAGAATTGAGTTTTAATAACAAATCCCTAAATTTTATAAAACTAATTCTATACTAAAACCTAATATTTTAAATTCTAAATTTTGCCGCATTTTACCACTATTACTTTACGCAATAACAACTCACTTTCCTCTTACTACTACCATCACCACAACATTCAACCACCACCGTCGGTCGGGTCCGGATCTTCTATTTCAAAATTATATTTAATTTCCTAGCTCAATTTTTTTTTTTTTTGTGTGAAGAATTCTGAATAACACGTGGTAAGAATTCAACGGTAGAATAGGAGAAAAAAAAATGCAATTTTGGAATAGAGAATCCAGACTCCCATCGGCCACCACCAACTCTGGCATTCACCCACCACCATCCATTATCGTTAACCAGCACTATTATGCTATTTTTTTAAAATATAAAAAAATATAATTTTATTGTTAACAAGGTTAGAACCTTTGTCATTTGTAATGATTAACACCTACTACCACTAGGTTAGATTAGATATTTAACCTATTATTGAAAATTTATTTTAACCATAATTTAGAATTACAGTTGAATTTCACTTTTTTCCAAATCATGAAATTGCTATGATTTTAAAGAAAATTCTATGTTATTTATATTTAATGGAATTTGAATATTTATTGAATTCAAAATCAATGCATCCAAATGGGCCCTTTAAGCTCATTTTGCACGTGGTCCATAATTAAAGTCGAATGAAACAAAAAAAAAAAAACAATAATTTTCAAACGGAGAGAGTAATATTTTCGAAAGATAAGTAGAGAATGATTTGGGAAAGGAATTTTTAGATTATAAAAGGGGTATTTTTTTTTAAAAGGCCTAGTCAGAGACACACCAATAGCAAAAATAGTTTCACTCACTCAACATTCCTTAAAAAGACATTTTTCCATGAGAACCCTCAAATACCCTTACTGAGCTGAAATGCCTAACTCAGTCAATTAATTGATTCATGAAGTCGATTAATTGACTCAAACCCTAGAGAACAGGAGGAAGCGAATCAGATTCATGAGGAGAGAGACGAAACCTAGATGTCGCAGAGGGATGAGAAGGGGGAGAGGGGGGAGAGAAAGAAAGAAAGAAAGAGAGAGCCTTCGATTCTGATTCATGGGGATAGGGCCGGTCCTGACATTTTGTGGGCCCTGTCTTTAATTTAATATTAGGCCGTAAATTGATAAAAGATAATTACCAAAAACTAAAAATAAATTGCATATTTCATAATATTATAATATTCAAGGTATTTTTGTTACAAATAAGTATATAAAAAAACTAATTTTTCAAAATACAACCAATCTTTTTATCTAAAAAGTATCATTCTTCTAATATTTTTTGATGCAAAATCTTCAATTAGATCTTCATAATCAATCTTTTCCAGAAAATCACCCTCAATTGCGATCAACGCTAATCCATTAAGTCTTTCTTGTGTCATTGTCGAACGCAAGTAGGACTTTAATAACTTCAATTTTGAAAAGCTTCTTTCTGCAGATGCAACAGTTACAGGAAGAGTCAACAAAATTCTATATGCAATAATTGTATTAGGAAAACAATCAACACGTTTCAAAAATTTTAAAATATCAACAGGTCTCATCTTTTCCTTATGCAAGAATTCTTGGAGTAACTTTAATTCCAAATATAATTCATTCCCATCAATGTCAAATTGTTCACCTTTTTTAAGTGCAGCTTCAAAACGACTACAACAAGACTTTAAGCTCATATCATTTAATGAATGCAACTTATCAGAAGTAAACAAGAAGCCAAAAATATTTTCATATTCTTGATATTGTTCAAATCTTTTAGTTAGTGAAGCAATCGATTGATCAACAATGCATAAGAAATAATTTACCCTAAATGATTCCTCTTCAGATTGTGAATCAATTGTAGATGTATCGGTTGCAGTTTCATAAAAATGTTTTTTTCTTCGAATTGGACTCTTTTTGGGGAACACCGGATCAATATTCATTTCAATTGCAATTTCTTTCGTAGTTTTTAACGCATTCAAAAAACCAGTTTCTCTATATTCCTTAAAAAAAGATATCAACCCTTTTACTTTTTCAATGGTAACATCAATAAGCATATCCCTTGATTGTTAATGCTTACTAACCAAATTAACTACATATAATATTTCATACCAAATGACTAATGCAAGTAAAAACTCAAAATCGCCAAGCTCATTTTGCGCTAAGGATTTAGCTTCACTTCTTATTTTTGAATCATTATCACTTTCTGCTACTTCAAGTAAAGCTTCTTATATTTCAAAATTTTGAAATCTTATAGCTTTAACACTATCAATACGACTCTCCCAACGAGTGGATGATAATGATTTAAGAGTCAAACCTTTTACATTATCTTTCAAAATGTGCCATCTCTTGGAAGAATTTGCAAATATTGTGTAGATACGTTATACGACTCCAAAAAAATCTCTAGCTTTACCACTAGTATTGGCCATGTCACATAATGCCAAATTTAGACTATGACAACCACAAGGAGTATAAAAAGCTCTAGGATTTATATCTAAAAGTTTTTTTTGCACTCCTTGATGTTTTCCTTTCATATTTGACCCATTAGCATATCCCTGCCCTCGCACATTATCTATATCAAGATCAAGAGACTTCAATTGATTTTGTAAAACATCAAAAAGCCCTTGGCCAGTTGTAACATTCATATCCAAGAAACCTAAAAATGATTCTTCAACGCTAACAGAATTTGAAGAGACGTCCAAATATATTATTATCAAAGTCATTTGTTCTTGGTGGCTTATATCAGGAGTACAATCAAGTATGACTGAGAAATATTTTGCTTGTTTTATTTTCTTAATAATTTCAGATTTAATGGCAGAAGCAAGCAAAAGTATTAACTCATTTTGGATTTTATGACCAAGATAGTTATAATGAATTTTATCATTTGTAATACGTCGAACATGCTCTTGAATAATAGGGTCAAACTCAGCCAACATTTCAATCAAGTCTAAGAAATTACTGTTATTGCTTTGATAAATTTTCTCATTTGAACCACGAAATGCTAGATTTTGTTTAGCAAGAAATTTCACAATTGAAATAATTTTAAACAAGACATTTTTCCAGTGATCTTTTTCTATCTCAAGTTGTTTTTTAGCCACTTTATCAATAGTTTCATTCTTTTGGAGTCTCAAACGCAAATCATACCAACTAACCATATTCTTAACATGTTCTACACCTGTTTCATGTTCTTTAAACCTAATACTTAGATGTGACCAATCTCCGAAACCCTCATTTGCTAATTGACCTCTTCCACATCCTTTTTTAAATATTTTACAACAAAAACAAAATGTTTTTTATCAAGCTCTTTCGAATACACAAGTCAATCTCTATCGAAAATCTCTCCATTTGACAAAACTTTAGTATAGCACGTTGAAGAAAATCGTCTAGAAAGTTTATCTTTAGGCCCTTTTCGAATACACAAATCTCTTTTAGGACCCCTTGCCACTAAAATATCAATCATTTTAGAATCAAGAGCATCCAAATTTCTTGGGTCAAATATATCAATCGTATAGAAGGCATCACCAACATTAGCATCCACATTATCAATGTTCTCAACATTATTACTTCGAATATCAGGTAATTGATTATATTAGTATCAATATTAGCATCATTAACATTGACATTAACGCTATCATTAAAATTAGCATCCAAATTATCAAAATTTTCAACATCATTATCTTGAATATTAGGTGAATTGATTGTATTAGCATAATCAACATTAACATCCACACTAGCACGATTTTCATTTTCAGACGAAACATGTGGATCTTTTATAATAAACTTTTCAAGAACTCCTCTTTGAGACTGTTTCAACTGCTCAATTCTTTTTTGTTTTTTACGTTTTTCATGTCCAGATTCATATTTCCTTTTCGGAGGCATAACTAAAAAAAAATTGTACTAACAAAAAATCAAAAACACAAATGCCTCAAATGTAGAGAAGACTGAAGAGTAACAACATTAAAATTTAAAATACACTAACATGCCACAATCAAATTTAAAGTAGCTATGAAAGTAGCGAAAGAACCTGGTTTATCAATTCTATCGAGTTCCAAATTCCTCCCAAATGGCCAAATCACAATTAAAAAAAATTCTCCACCTACACTGAAATAATGAAATACCAAATATAAGCTTGAATATGTGAATTAAATATAAAAATATAACTATATAAAGGGTTAAAATGTTGAATCAGTGAATTGTGAATCAAATCAAATGGACCCCCAAAATTGTCGAATTGAAAATTATAAAACTAAAAGTCTAACTGTCTAAAACACTCAAACTGTCAAACATGATATAGACATATAGTTACTCTAAAAACTAATACAATCAATTCACACTAAAAACTATTAAACTAAAAGGGTTGAAATAATATCAATTATTCAATTGATATTATCATTTATCAATTCACTTCACCGAACGGTCCGAAGACTCGAACACAACAATACAACATAAAATGAATTATGAATACAGAATACTAACTGAGACTGTGAGACACAGAGACAACACAACAAAAAAAATATCAAATTATTAACTAATGAGTAAGAGTAATGAACTATGAAATTAGATTTAGATGTAGAAATTGAAGTGAACAAATTACCCGGTTACTCGAACTCTCGAAGCCTCGAACTGTCGAACAAAATCAACAAATGAACAATTGAAGACTTGAAGTTCGAAACTGACAATTTCGTTCAAAAATTCTTCGTCAAAGTGAAAAGTATTTGAACAATAATCTTCATCTCCGTCGAAATTGCCTCAGTCGCGCCCTAGTCAAGAGAAAAGTTGGGAAAAGCTTCGTTGTCGTTGGGCTCGGGCTCGGAATTAAAATGATTTGAAGAAAATTAAGCCGTTGATGTTTCATTATTTAGGGAAGAATGGAAGATGGCGAGTCGGAGTAGTAGACAGACAAGGCGGCGATTCCGTTTTTCGGTGGGGATTGAGAGAAACGAGAGAGAGATGGAGAGAGAGTTACGGAACTAACAGTTACAGAGTTATTACTTTACTGCTGCACGCCTGCACTTAGTCTACTTAGACTTAGTCTGTTAGTCACTCATTTAGTCATTTACTATTTAGCCGGTTAGTTTGGTAGAGTAGTGGAGTGGACTGTGCTGTGGACAGTGGACCTGGGCGGCTGGGCCTTTCTTCAGCTTCTGGTATGGGCTCAAGTCTCAAGACATATACACAAGCTAGTTTTTTAAAAAATAATTTTGGGGCCCTTTACCAATTGGAGGCACTGTTCGGTTGGGCAAGCTGAACCCCTCCAGGGCTGGCCCTGCATGGGGATTTAGGGGGGGGGGAGAGACAAACTGTAAATGTTGCAGAGGGACGCACTATGAGAGGGTCAGTGATGAAGGAGGAGGGTGGATGGTCGCACTGTGGAGGACAACGATGAGGGAGGGAAGATGTCGCAAACTGGAAAGATAGAGAAGGAAGACGCGAACGAATATATATTGTCTGATGAGAGGTTAGGGTTTGCATCTTTGTGACTTATGACTTATGAGGTTATGAGGGTGTTTTAGGTAGTTTACTGCTCCATTCGTTTTCAAATTATTATCGTCCTTTTCTTTTTTGGCTGTTCTAAAATAAATGTCCTTTTTCAAAACTTTCTCTTTTAGGAAAATAATTTTACCAATTTATCCTTACCTTTTGTACCTACTTTAATTATGATCATATGTTTAAAGACATTAAATAAAACCACACATTTCAAAAATATTTATAATACAGTTAATTATTTTTTTTAAAAGGGTGTGCAGGGTAAGGGTGGCAAATCGGCCGTGTTGGATTGTTATCGGACCGACACAATAACAGCACGACACGATAAGCACGAGCACGAACACGACACGATAAGCTTATCATGTCTAATATTAAAATCCGATCACGACACGATAAAAATATGAAAAACACGGCACGACACGATAAGTAAAAAAGTACGATTTATTTAGTCAGGTCTGTTAAGCATGTTAAATCCAATAAACATTATAAAATATATAATTTTGAATTTTTAATACATATTTTGAAAATTTATCAATATAAATAGTCAAGTAGTTTAAAAGTTATAAATGTTCAAATCATAAAACTATGAAATAATAATGAAAATAGTTTGAAAGAAGTGAACAACCCCTAGTAAAATTTCAAAAATATATTTTAAAAACATACATATTTTAGTTATCGTGCATTACCGTGCTTATCAAATCAATCAGATAACAAATCATTTTTTATCGTGCCTTATCGTACTGGCCCTATAACGGCCCGAACCCGATAAGCTCCAACCCAAACCCTATAAATTTCATATTGTGTTCGTGTGGGCCAATTGTGTCGTGCCTTAAATTGTCACTACTATTGTCGAGTCAAATTGGACAATAATTTGAACACGGAGGGAGTAATTTTTTGGTTAATAGGCCATTGTTGGGGTGCGTTCGGGTATTAAGGATGTATTAAGCGTGTATGTTTGGGTGTAAACCAACTTGGAACTAAGTTTAAAACTAGGGCGAAACGCATAAATGGTTCCTTTACTATAGGTCTCTCACAGTTTTAGTCTATTAACAATTTTTGTCAAATTTGGGTCTTTTGAGTATTAAATTTTTTCAGCACCAGTCATTTTGATGGATGTTGTTAACGAAATACCGTTAAGTTGCCAATGTGCATTTAGTAAGGGCTAAAATGATTTTTTTTCAAACTTAACTTATATCAAAATTTACAATTGAAACCCTAGAGTTTAAAAAATGGCCATAAGGCCTTCTACCCCAATTTTTTTTTTGGGAAACTCAGCAGATCTATTGTTCCAGTTCCCCCAAAATTTCGTGATAGAAATTCTTACAATCATTTGAAACATAGAATCTTTCTCTCTCCTAGGGTTCTAGCTCTGTTTGCTTTCCAACAACTAAAATTTCATTTTCAAACACATATAATTGGATTCAAGTTCGCCAATGGCATCGCCATCGCGAAAGAAGCAGGAATTGGACAATCAATCAATCAGTTGCAACAACAATAACGAAGATCTGATCAATAAATTACCAGATGCAATCCTCACCCACATTCTCTCTATGCTCCCACCACAACATGCAAAGTGAACCAACGTTTTGTCCAAGAGATGGCAACACCCGTGGACACTTTTCCCCGATCTTGAATTAGTAGTAATGCCATCTTATTTCAATTGCAAATTCTTCAACTTCGTAGAGAATACATTGATCCTTCGCAACAGTTTACCCATTCGTAAATTCCATCTCTCCTGTTCTTCCCATATAAACTTAATTAATTATGACTGCGTTAATGATTTCATTTCTACTGCTATGAGTTATCGTGTTCAACAACTTGACCTTCATTTTCCCTGTGCAATGGACAAGGTTAGATTGCCTTGGAACCATTTGAGATTTTTCTTTCAACCATTCAATGAAGACATAGGGTGTAATCTTTATGAACATTCATCTCTCTCTCTTTCTGGCGGTGAAGACGACCGACACGAGCAGGGGCGGCAATTTAGCGTGATAAAGAGATAAAATTACTAGATTTGAGATAGGTGACTGGAGATGGTGGGGATGGAGATGACACCAGAGAAGATGAAGGATGTCGGTTCTGAGATGAAACGGGAGAAGGCAGACCGATCTGTTGAGAGGGTATTGGTCGGAGACAGAACATGAATGAGGCTGGTGGCTGTGGAGGAAGTGGAAAATGTCGACGCTTGGTGAAGATGGTGATGGTCACCGCCGTACATGGTGGAATGTTGGGTTGGAATTGGTGACTTAGATCTAACAGAGATAAAGTTGTCGATAGAAGAAGAAGGAGGGCTGGGCAGGAGAAGATCAGAGATGGCAGAGCCGACTGTAGAAGAAGGCCGATGATTGGAACATGAGGGATGATCACGCCACGAAGACGGGGTGACTATGCTGGCAGTCCACGTAATGGACCTCGAGCCGACGTGTCCGCCTCGGGTGGTCACGCCGGTGTAGTGGGTACCGAGGTACCGATTTGCTTGCGAGGATATCCAGGGCTTTGGTTGATGATCTTTGTTGGTGAGTACTGAAAGTAAGACTACCGTTAGTGGTGTCGGGGTCTCCCAGCCTACAGCCTCAAAGTGTGAGAGTCAAGAATAAGGTAGTATATGGTATGCCGAGCTAGGCGCCCCTTAACTTCCTTCTGGGCAGTATAGAGAGTAATCTCTTTGTGTGTATTGTCTATTACCGCCAAAGATAATAAGTTTGCAATCTCAAATTATCTTACCTTTCAAGGGAAAGGCTTCCTTTATAGTAGCCTAGATTTGGGATCATGATTGGTACGAGGGTCCCAACCGGTGGGATTTGTTCCCTGGCTCGCTTGGCCGGCGCTCTCCCCGAGTGGTCAACTGGTTGCGTATGCAAGTGAGGATTGTAGGCTGGCTAAGTGCCGATAAGGTATGGCTTGCATGGCTTGCTCTCGCCTGTGTGGGAAGGCACTGGATGCTATGTGCTACTAAAGCTAAACTGCCTTATCCCCCAGAAACCGTCCCGAAAGTGAAACTGCTTCTGAAAGAGCAGATCCCGACCATATGGCTCTGCATCGATTCATGGTTGCCTCTCGTCATGCTCGGCAATTATGGTCGTATGGATTCGCCCTGCTACATTTCGTCTGCTAGTCAATGATTGTCGATGATGACCACGGGAATGGTCTTCGCCCTCGTGGGACCGCATCAAGTCTACTGAATCCACGTGGTCGGCCCAGGTCCCTGTGTCGGTCCCATCAATAGCCCCCCGAAGCCTTTAAAAGCGAGGATTTATCCTTAGCTTGAAAGTCATTCTGATATCACGCCGATTTGCTCGCTTCTAATCTTCGCTTGGAGTCCCTGCTTCGCTTCCCTGCTTGCAGAGTCGCTAGCCTCGACTTGTCCGCTTGGTTGACCAAGACTTATAGTCGACCATACTATTGCCGAGGATAGTTGAGTAATTAGTGGAATTTTTCTTGAAATTGATCCGCCGATGCATTAAATGCACGGTAATCGAGGGTCGTAGTAATCATTTGTCATGTCCTTTCCCAAATGCGACGGCTGCCGTGATCAAAACGCCGCTGGCTTGCGATTTTGAGCATAGTGCCCGCCACGTGTCGATCGAGGTTGGTTTGGTAAAGATCCGCTGTTTTTGGTGGGTCGACCCGAGCAAGTCGGGTTTACATAAAATCACGATTTTCTCCTGCTTTCATTCTCTCTTCTTCTAAACTCTTCCATTTCTACATTCTCTCAAACAAAAGTACAACCTTCTATTTCTCCTCTCATTTCGATAACTTGCTACCGCTCTCGCTTCTAAAATCCTAGTGTCCGTGTTCGCCATTTCACCCCTCTTTCGCTTGATACAAATTTCTCAAGTTTTGACTTTGTTTTGATCAATTTCCTGCTTGCAGCTTTTTTCCGATTATCCTTGCAGCTTCCGG